>JAWZYV010014402.1:0-100298 GCA_038373885.1 Cheiracanthium punctorium | reverse complement strand
ATAAATTATTGATTTTAACATTATTTTACTTTTGGCAGGTCTCTAAAGTGTGCATTGATCGTAAATCTGGCATTATTTCATCAGATTCTTTTCAGCATTAAATTAACTGTAATAAAATTAAATAAAGTTTTTCTTTACTCAGATAGATTTATACAACTACATTTTCAATTCAATTAGTGCACCAAATTATGTGTGATTTCTTTGACAATCGATCGACTCTTATTAAACGAATGAAACTTGAATTTTGCTAAATAGTTTACAGCACGCAATTTGTTAAAATGTTCAGAATTGCTTATAAATACTAGTCTTAGTTTTCCTTTTTTTTTTTTTTTTAAGTTAAAACTGTGTTCTTTCCTGTTTTATAAGTGCATATCTAAAAATTAGTACAGTGTCTCATAATGAATGGTGATCACAATTATTTCATTTTTTTGTTTTCAAGAAATGTGAAGGTCTGCTTGCACCAGAATATCGAAGATTTAGTGTTGATCCACAGATAACATCTTTTGAAGTTCTTCAAAGTCTTCTGGCTAGAGCATTTGACATAAAAGGGTATGCTCCCTAGAAATGATTGTTCAATAAAAGTATTTTTTTTTTTTTTTTTTTGCTTGTCTTTATTTATGACTAATGAACTACTAAGTCTACATGTTATTTAATGATTTATATACAGTCAATTCTGGTTAGTAGGACCACATCAAGACACAATCGTTTGGTCCTAAAAACAGGTTTTTCTGATTAGATGAACATTTCCCCGTATCACAGGACAGGGCATGTTCATTGGTAAATCCAAAATATTATTTTTATGCACAACTAGTAGCGTAGCCAGAATTTTATTTCAAGGTGGGGGGGGGGGGCTGTGTACCAAATTGTAAGCAAAGGGTCTCATTTTGGGGGGAGGGCTGCAGTCCCCCCCCCCCCACACACACACACACACACATACACCCTGGGTACAACATTAAGAAACATAAGGTTTGAAAAACCCGGTTGCCCAGGTAACTAAAAAATTATCCCTTAGACTTTTTTTCCTCAATAAATAAATCATATATATGTGGCTCCTAAACATTTTTACGGGCTTTCCTGTAATTTTACAACCTTCTTTGATCCCCCGATTACGACCTCATTGTGCAGTATGCTTGTTTTGCAACTATACAAATGCAAACTAGTGCTAGCTACAAACTTTATTCCTTGTAAAATAAATTATTTTTTAAAACAATTTTCGTGATACTCAGCATGCAAAACATAGTAACAGGGGTCGATCCATGAAAATTTCCCTGTGCCCCATTTTTATGTATTTCAGTTTCTATTTTATGAATTTTCATACCAATTTTTGTAAAAGTCACTTTTTTTCTTAAAATAATGTACAAAACAAATTAAAATATACAGCAAAATGCCAATAAAGTGTTTTTATGGGGTTGTTTGTGAAGAAGCCATAAAACATACCCAAATTTCGTCTGCATTGATCCCTGAATAAAAAATGTTTATTTTTGGATTTTATTCAATGTTTTAAGAACATATTCAATGTGTTTTAGTACGTGTTCTGTTAACTGATTGTGCTACAGCGAAGTTTGAGTTTCAACCCTTCAGATGCTTTAAATACATTCTGTGTAGGAGGCTTATGACCCCTTTTTCTTATTTATTCTCACATTCTATAGCCTAGCTAGGTAATGTGCTTTTTGGACCAAATTTCTGATTGGCTTACATATTACGATTTGTTTTCTTATTGATTCAGTCTGATTAAATAGTGGTCCAGAATTTATAAGTAAAGAAGTGTTAAGAATTAACCAGATTTGATTTGAGGGATTACAGCTTATTATTTACTGGATGAATCTAGACTGAGGGGGTCTTTCTAAGGGGTCCTAACCCATGTTTAAGCAAAATTTTGGAGAAACCACAGAAAACTAGGAAGGGTTAGCTCGACATGGGTTTGAACCTGGCACTTTCCATCTCCCAGTTGAGAACACAATGCCCTCAGCCACTGGTCAAGCAGGAGAATTGTGTATATATATTATGGGTAATTCTGTTTTGAAATCTTCTCTATTAAGATGTTTATTCAAGGTTCCTATGTGCCCTATAAAAGCCTTTGCATTTCAAAATTAGTTTGACATTTAACCCATTTGTGGCCAGATATTTTTGCGACTGGAATAAAAGATAAATTTTTTATGTCAATTTCTTGAACAAGTGGCGATTTCTTTTAAAATCAGAATGCATAAAAATTTAAATGTCTACATTCTGCATCGTAATGTTAAAATATTTTGTGAAGTTGAGGTTCAATACTCGTGAATAAAGGCCAGTAAAAATAAATAACGTTTTCGACTAATAGCGATAATGCCATCCCAAAAAGAGACACTAGGCATAAATGGGTTAAAAAGCCATAAATTTTTCAGAAAGCCTCTATAAACGACCATTTTCTCTTCTATCGGCCCTTAAAATTATTTTGCTTTCAAAAATTTTTTTTTTTCTTATGCATAACTAGAATACTACATGGCTTAAAATATATTTTCAGTCAAGTAGTTTTCAACATTCAGCTAAAAGACAGAAATTAGGAACTAAATAAAATATTCATAATGTTTTTTTTTTTTTTTTTTTTAAGGGGTGATAAAATATTCACTAGCCTGTTTCTAAGTGTGAATTGTTTAAACATCTGTAGTAGATATTAAAAATTTTTGTTGTGTTTTTTTTACTAAAATTCATTTTCTTACTGAAAATTCCTGTGTAGGCACTACTGATTTTAGCGCAACAGTTATCACGATAACCAGTTTATAACCCCCCTCCCTCCTAGTTTCAGCCATGCCTACACACAAAATTTCAACATTTTATAGTTAATCGCTTTAAGCTATCCAACGTGCACAAAGAATTCTTATAGAAACTTATCAAAAGGGTCTCAGAGGTAGCCAAGTTTACTTGGCCACTATCCATCAATATAACATTAGAAATTGTATGCATTCTATGAAAAATGTTGTGTATGTATTGACGATTTCAATCTAAATTTGTATTTATACAAAATTTTTTTGTCAGACTACATCATATGTAAGAAACTAACGTAATCAATATCAAGACTACCGACGACCTTTCACATACATGTTTATTTACTGAAGATATTATCTTTGGTGATTAATATTAAAATAAGTTGATTTAATTTGCTATCTATAAAATGATGTTTCTTTTAATCTAAAACTGTATGATTTTATTTCTTTAGGGAATTTTCAATAAGTTATCTTGCTAGAGATGAAGAAGGAAAAGACACATATTTATCCTTACTATCAGACTGGGATTTGGATGCTGCTTTTCTTGGTTCATCTGACCCTTGTTTGCAGCTTAAAGTAGATCTCAAACCTTTTGAAGAAGGTTGGTATTTTTCAGATTGCATCTTAGCTTATAAATTGTAGCAATCACTGCAAAACTTTTACATCATTCATATTAGGTAAATACAGTAGAGTCTCGATTGTTCAAGTTTCCCATAAATCTGAATTAGTGAAAAATCAGTTTAGCTCCCAAATATTGACCAATACATACGTGCTGGCATGCACATGATGATGTTGCAACATTCCTGCATGGAAACTGGTCAACGTGTTAATACAAAAAATATTTGACTAATGTTTTCTGATGTAATTAACCTGTTCTAATCATCAGTAAGTAATAATAATCCTCAATAAGTACATTTTTCAGTGAAATATACACTCAAATTACAAAAATTGCTTTATTTCCATTTATTTGTTCATTAAATTTTGTGATTTCAATAGTTCAAGCTTATAAATAGTCTGGTCCCATCCATCTCAAATTATCTAGACTCTACTGTAGTCAGAAACAAAGTTATCAAGGCTAACAGGCCATGATTTGGCAGGAAAAGAAAATGTTTTCACTATTTTATCCAAAATTGCACTGGACATAATCTAGCAATATGTAGAGAAAAAGCATGTACAATTTACAAAGTCTGCAAGTCTTTGCATATACTTTTTTCCTTCATTTTCGTGTATAAGGTACAATGCAGTTTTGGAAAAAACATTAGAAATGTTTTCCTTTCCTACTGGGCCATGCCCTATTAGCTTGGATAGCTTTGACATATTCTCACTGTTTTGACACCGTCCGTGAAAGCCTTCTTTGTTATATTAGAAACATAGTAACCCATCTTTTTTCCCCTCTCTCATTCTCATACTTTCTTAATATCAATACACCAGTTGTAAAGTTTATAAACAGCCCCCCTCCCACCACCCAAGGAAAAAATTCTGAATGACTTGTTCTGAAGAAAATTTTATGCCTATCAGTACGGTTAAAACGAATAAGGATTTTTTTATCCATAGCAAAATATTTTTTAAAAAGTTCTGATTACATCATCATAATTTATGTAAATAATTATTCTAATCTACGGTAGTACTTTCAGGGGTCAGTCCAGGTTTCTTTCCCAGGGTCCTATTTTTGTGAAATTTTACCTAATTTTGTGAATTTTTTCTATTTTTGTGAATCTCCTTATTTTGTGAACTTATTCCAATTTTCTTTTTCATTTTTGAGCAAGAAAGCAATCACGAAATAGAATTGAATATTTAAAAAAAAAATTAAAAACAAAATGGGTATAGTTAGTTCCCTTAAAAAAAGTTGGCCAAAACTGAATAATTCTTGTTCACTGAACATCCGGGATAGTCATACCCTGGAACAAGATTTAAAAAAAAAAATTTGATTAAAATTAAAAATATAAAGCTTTAAATCTTTACTTTTAAATGATTAAAAAATAGATTTTATAATAAACGTAGGCCATGGTAGTTTTGATTTTAAATTGCAGGTACTAAACACTTATTTACACCCTAAATTCAAACTTTAGTAATTTTTAAATATTACAATGTCTGTCAGTTTCGACTGGAAATACTCTAATACTAACGATGTGAAAAATGCAATTTTTAAATCTAGTTAAATTTCAACAATTGAAGGGAAAGCAAATATAAGTTGCAGATAATTACAGATGGGAGAAATTAGCTAACATTTTTAAAAATTAATTTCAACTTGTACCATTAAAGAAAAATTACTGGTCAGTGTACACAGAATATCCCAAAAACACTGACCTGTGGTTTTATTCCTTAAATATTTTTCACAAATACTTAACAGTAAATCACAAATTTATGTTTAAAAAAAAAAGCACAGAATTTTACAGTAATGATTATAAATGTTGGAAGATTAAATCTAAATAAATACAAATGTACATTTTTATATGGTCTCCAAACAGAAAATTCCCAGTCTGTAAGATATGCCCATGCATTAATTAAATTTAAAAAATTTAATTAAGTTATAAATTTTCAGTCTTCAATCAAAAATGATAGCTTCTAGCAAAAAATTGCTCGCTACGGCCCTGCCTATGCCGATAGCATTTCTCTGTAGTGTACCCCTATGACCGCTCTTTAAAATGATATTAAATCCCAATAAAATCACTCTTATGCTTTGTTGTTCACTCCCAAGAATGAAAAAATGCAGTATTTATAACAGGAGGTATAACTGTTCCTTCAAAAAAATCTAATCAGCTTTTTTTTTTTTCCTTCTTCTAATGCAACGAGATAAAATATCCTTTTATAAATAATTATTTTTTCTGTTTTCTTTTGATGAAATAATTCAACAAAGAAAGAATGATCTTACAGAAAATGACTTTGAGTTGAAACATTTAACTCACAATGAACAAAACCAAATAAAAGAAATATTAATGAACCATTTTTCTGCTTTTTCAAAATCTTTGAAAACCTTGGGACACACAGATAAAATTAAACCGCAGCTATCATTTATAAATAAATTCCCAATTAGGACTTTACCATTTCCCATCCCTCAATCCTTACAAGATGAGGCTCTGAGACAAGTAATTAACTGCAGGAAGCCAGTATCATTGAAAGAACTCCTACCGAATGGGCATCTCCTATGCTTTTAGTAAAAAAGAAAGCTCTAGATCCTAATTCTAAACCGAAATTCAGACTGGCACTCGACTTAAGACTTTTAAATGCTATCTTAAAACCATCGGCTTACCCATTACCAAAAATTTCTACAATTATTTCCAATTTATCAAACTATAAATATTTTACTGTTTTGGATTTATGTAGTGCATATTGGCAAATTGACTTACCCCATGAATACAGAGATATTATTGCTTTTACTACACCTTGGGGTACTTTTCTCAGCAACCGCCTTGTTTTCGGTTTAAAAACTGCTGCCAGCACATTTCAAGCTTTAATAGACAATATCTTACAAGAGTCTGATGTTTCTGGAGTTATGGCGTATCAAAATGATATTGTTATTGGTTCAAATTCTTTTGAGGAAACCCTTCAAAAACTTGACCCCTTACTCTAATCAAAAATAACATCACTTTATCCCCAAATAAATGTCAATTCCATCTTACCGAAATAGATTATTTGGGCTTTCATCTATCAAATCATAAAATTTCTCCAATTTCCTCCAATATTATCAAAATTACTGGCTTTCCTATTCCTAAAACAAAAAGAACACTTAAACGCTTTCTAGGAGTTTGTGGATTTTATCGAAATTTAATACCTTCATATGCTGAACTAACATATCCTCTTGTCCAGTTAACTTGTCCTAAACAAAGTTTTCAATGGCTTGACATTCACACTGAAGCATTCAATAAACGACAGAAAATTTTCTTCACTAAACCTTTTGTTTGTTTACCTGACTGGTCTAAACCTTTCATTTTGAATACTGATGGTAGTCATCAAGCAATTTCTGGTGTCATTTTACAAGAATTTAATGGTGAATTACATCCTATTTCTTACTTTAGCAAATCTTTATCTAATCTGAAAGAAATTATCCAGCCATAAAAATTGAATTAAAGGCCCTACATGACTCTGTTTTAGCATTCAAACATTTTCTATACAATCGAGAATTTACTGTTATGTCAGACAGTAAACCATTAAAGCACTATAGAAAAACTACTTCTCCTGCTGATCTCACTAAAAATGGCTATGCGAATTAAGTGAATATACTTTTAATTTCAAACACATTCCTGGTAAACAAAATCTTTTGGCTGATTACTTTTCACGTCTTGAAGAAACGCCACCACACCATGACATAAATTCTCAACCAAGTACTTTAAATTTAAATAATGATGTACTTCCTGTCATTGATGATGCAATTTCTGAAACACCTGATAATTTTGAACAGATTAATTATTTAAATGTTTCACAGTCTTCGCCACAAGACCCACTTTTAGAAATTTCTTGTGAAACATTTCTTGATGAACAGCAAAAAGACAAAACTATTTCGAAAATTATAAATGATTTGGAATCTAATAACAACAACAACAATAATAAATGTTATTTTCTACATCCTCATAATAAATTATTGTACTATGCTAAAGAATCTTCATCTTTGGAAATTCATCCTACTATTGTTGTTCCTAACTCTCTAAAGAAAAAAGTTTTGGCCATTGCCCATTTACCACATTTTGGTATTGCAAAAACATATGAATTTCTTCGACAGCATTATTTTTGGTTTGGTATGTATGCTGATACAGTTAACTTTATTAATTCATGTACTAAATGCATAACTTTAAAATCTCATGCTACTCCACCTATTCCTTTGCAAAATAATCACATACCTGAAAAACCTAATGAAGTAATTTCCATGGACATTCTTGGACCTCTAAATAATGGAAAATATATTCTTACAATAATTGATCATTTTACTCATTTTCTACAACTCTACCCCTTAAACTCTATTACTACTGATGCTGTTGCTAACTGTTTACTTTCATACATTTCAACTTTTGGCAGACCTGCCATTATACTTACTGACTTAGGTACTCAATTTACTAGTGCTGTTTTTGAAACCTTTAACAAAGTTTTTGGAATTAAATTAAGACATACTACTTCTGGACATCCACAGGCTAATTCAATTAGTGAGAGAATCAATACCTCAATTAAATCAACTGTAAATGCTCTAATTCAAGATGTTTATAACTTTGCTCATGCTGTAAACATTCATGTAAATATGTATAATGCTTCTACACATTCTTCTACTCAATTTTCTCCTAATGTAATACAATTTGGAAGAGAGTTACCTATGATTTTTGATACGTATGACCCACAGGTACAGTTTCATCATTTAGATAAAGCTCATTATCTGTCTCAAGTAATGTCCACCCTGAAGCGAATTTATACTGACACATATTCTAATCTAAAGTCTGCACAATATGAACAAAATTTAAAGAAAAATGAAAATGCCAAGCTTAGATTTCTTTTCCCTGGTGATATTGTTTACTTAAAGTCTAAAGATAAATATAATAAACATCTTACTGGACCTTATAAGGTTATACAAAAATATTCTCCTGTTATTTATTCAATTCAATTATTAGATAATCCTGACACTTCTGTTCGCAAAATGCATATTGATAGGTTAAAACTTGCTCCTCCTCGAAGGTCTTTACTTAATGACTTGCCTGTTATTGATAGTCACTATCAGGTTCCTACTTCGAACTCTTATAATTTTAGGCCACGTTAAAATTAATTTAACTTTTTTTGTTTTTTTACTGGGCACTTTCAATGCGAACAGCCTGATCAACTGTTTGTATTGAACCTGTTCCTTTCTTCTTTTAACTGCTGTAATATATTTAAAATAATTTTTAATTTACCATAATTCTCTTGTGACATGTTTGTGTGGCAGTTTAAATTCCCCAATGTGGTAAACATTGACATTTTTCCTTCTACTGTCCTATCCTCCCCTTCTCCTCTAGTAATTGGAAGAAATCCCATTTGATGTAAGTGAAATCAAACTACTGCACTCATTTTTTTCATTTTTTCCTTTCCTTTTTGGGAAGCTAACTCAGCAAAAAGTTTTAGCCTTGAAATGCTATAATTGCAATTTTCATTTGGTACCATGCATACCAAAGCCTTTTCAGTTTTGAAATTTAAATTTTTTTGTTCACAATATTATTTAAAAAAATAATAATAATTAAATAAAATAAAGTAAAGACATGAGTAAGTTTGTGTTGTTTCTATAATGTGAAATATGAGATAAAGTAAATGTATATATTTTGTATGTCCCTCCTTTTTCTTTCAAGATGGCACATTTTTTTACATTTTTAAATAAGAACAATGTTGTATTGAAATCCTTTTGAATGGCTACAAGTGGTACCACTTCAAAAAAAATCAGAGCTCTTTCCTTTTATATATAACAAATCCCGGGTTACTCTTTATTGAAAATTTTATTGAATTTTTGTGTGAAATATTATCTTTATTTTGATATCAAATACTATTGAAATATGTATATGCAAGAACTGTTGACAATCTTTTTCAGCTGACAAAATCAGCAATGCAAGAACCTCAGCACAGTTTTAGATTTCGTGATTTTTTTAGTATAGACTGAATCATGTAAAATCAAGACGGACAATTTTAAGGTTTTCTGCAACAACTTTGTGCAATTTTTTAATATTACTGGGCTTTGATTGATATACTGTTTTAATATTTATGCTGAACATGTAATTTTTTTCTGAAAACTTGGGGAGTATATGTCATGTTGACACAACGTGCATATTTTTTAATGAAAAATTATTAACACAAATCCTAATTAATATTGTCTAAATTTAAATTAATAATCTATTCTAAATCTAATTTAAAAGTTTTTAATAATAACTCTTTTAAAGCTATCAATTTTCCTCTTGGCCTTCTCAATTACAGAGCATTAACGTACTTCTAAAGCATTTCCCTCTTATCAGCTGCTTTGAAATAAAATAACAGTTGACGCCGGCTAAAAGAATAATAATAACAACACCTCTTCCTCGCATATATCTTTGCTCCAGCTGAAGCAGATGTGTTTGCGGTTTTTCTCTGCTGCACAAGAAGCATATTGCTCGAAAAATACCTGCTAAAATTGTTCCAGAAAGTTCGTGCTCTTCTATAGACACATGTTTTAACGGTTTTTTCTTTAGCAGTTGGAGAGTAATTTTTGGTGGGGCAAGCCACTCACTTCATGTGAGGAGGCTTTGCCCACCACGACGCGTTGCATGGATTAGCATCTATGCCGATCACTTTGTGGTGACGGAGGCGTTCACCCACCGAGGTACCATGCCACTTTAATATGATCGCCGTGATGTTTTTGTCAACACACTTCCCCAAGTTTACTTTTGAATGCAATGTATTGTAGAGTTTTAAATATGTAATCCTGCGTTTTGGAAATTAGTGACTGTTCCAGTGTGAAAATAAAGCAATATGTTTTAAGTTTAAAGGTGTTGACTGAGACTCCTTATTTAAAGGGAATGTGGTCTTCAAAATGTGTTTTTCTCCGGAAGAAAAATGTGTTAGCCCAGTGAAGTGTGCAAAGTGTTTGTGTGATCATGTTTCAGAGGAAGTAAAACGACATGCGCCATCAAAAGCGAATTTCATTCTTGAATTTGGAATTTGTCCTTCCTCGTCGCTCTGATGAGGGATTTCTAGTGCATATGTGATTTCGTTCAGTGGGGAAGAAACGCATGTTCACCCCTACGACATTGTGTATACCATCGTGTTCCGTGTGAAAGAAAGCACGTCCTATCTAAGGAGAATAATTCTCCTTTCAACATCGTTGCGAGGGTGAATTTAAAATGTGACCCACTATACGATCGTCTTCTTAAAACTATGTCACTCTCACTTCAAAGTCGTACCAGTTATAATCTTTACAAAATAATTCATCGTCGTTTTACGATCACCACCTTCCACCGTACATCTCCATATGATAGTGGGGGTAAGATTATAAAGGAAGAGAAAAGATTTTAAATATGAAATACCCAGAAGTCTTAAGGAACAAAAGTCTTTTTATTGAGAAAATTATTTTACTTTTATTTTTTTTTCTCTATTTTGCAAAGTTCAAACAATTAAAATATTATAGTTAATGCATAAAAATATTAATAACTCTTCTGTTCAAAATAACCCTATAATGATATAAATATCTATTCCAGTTATTCAATATTTATTCCACTACAAATTCCAGTTCTTAATTAATTTTTTTTTTTAATGGACAACAATAGCTAAAAAAATTTTCAGGATTATCATGCAGCCATAATAAATATTCCGTTGATATTAACAATCGGCTGGTCATCTATTTAAGTGGTAATATTGAAATAGCCGGAAAGGAGATAAAAACATTTGCCTCCCCGTCTAGCTCACAAAGAAAACCACAAAGCATTCTGTAACTCCAAGCCACAAAGTAAGAAAGGGGAAAGAAATTATGTTTTGACAATAAATTGCTAACTTTTGAACAAATTAAGATGTCTTTCTAAAATTTAGACTCTGAATAAATTTTTGCATTTAAAAGTGATCCCCAAATTTTCAAACAAATTGGTCCATTAATAAAAAAATTATAGATAAATTAGTTTTTACACAGTTGATTTCCATCCCGCTTCTCATCAAGGTCCGCTACTACCCGGACTGGGCCTCCCGAGTGCTTCCGGGAGGGGGAAAGAGGGCGGGAGAGTTCTATTACCATAGCAGTTGTGCAAATTCCTCCTTTTCATTTGACAAGTATCATTAACACATTAGGTGTAAGCAAACAAATAACAGTTAAACAAATAAAAGGGCTAAAGAAACTTTCTTAGAGATTAAAAAGAACTTCGCTGGCAAAAGAGGGTGTCTAGTTTTTCATCATCAGGGCGCTAATGAAATTTTTTTTTTAAAGGGAATCGGGGGCGCGGTGCACCACTGACCTCGCCTAGAATGAGCTCAGCAGATTATAAATATCAAAATTAGCAATATAATACACAAATGATTTTGATAACAATAGAATTTAATGATATTTGATTCTTTATCCCATTAAATATTTAGCTGCTTCATCAAAATTGAACAACCCAGCACACAGGAAATGCCCGCTACTGTTTTTTTGTTGTTGTTATTGTTTGTTTGTTTTGAGGGGGATTCTGTGTGGCATTGCAAGAATCGCGCAATCCCTCAGTCTAGTGCGAAACCTGAGTTAACAAACGATAGAATTCGTCTGGCCGGTAGTCAGAAAGTCGTAAATCGCCAGTTTTTTAAGTTTAATCGCCACCTGGCGACTGGCGACCGGGAATTTTAAGCTTTGGTTCGAAATATTTTCTCTACATATATATATCTGTTCGGTTAATGTTTCATTTCCTTGTTACTTTGATAATTACACAAAGTTTCTCTAATTTCCTTTAATATTTTAGATATAGGTTATGCTTACTAATATCCTAACATAATAGCCCTCTGTATATTAAGGTATATTTCCTGCAGAACTTTTTTGGCTAGTTGAGAGAGCGTTGCAAAACATTTCAAAACATTCTGCTTTGGGGCCCTCTCTACTAAAGTATATTATGTCTTCCCTGGAATTTAGGAGCAGAACTCTGAGGAGAGTTTATTATGTTAAATACTTGAGTGTTTCTCTTAATTCTAAGTTAATTGAAAGATTCACTCCACTGAGATAGCTAGTAGTGGGACTGGCTGCTTGAAAGTCTTGCAGGGATCTCCTGGGGTTCCACACAAGATGTCCTCTCTACTGTTTTTAAGACCTGTCTTGGATTATTATGCTGACCTCATTAGCTCTGCCTCAGCTGGCTGTGGCATGATACTTGACAGAGTTCAAAACAAAGCCCTTATTCGTATTACTGGTTTTGCCCATTCCACTCCTATTTGTGCAATGGAGATTAGTGTTGTAAAAGTAATGACAAAATGAGTATCCGCATGTATTTGTTACTTAGATGTTCACTATTCGTTACTAAGTATTTGTTACTCGTTACTTTCATTACTACTAATAGGATCAGATCATACGCATCCGAATACCAAGGAATCCAAGGGATTACAGATATGTATCCTAATAGTACCAATACTGAGTCAAAGTACATTGAAGTTAGAATTTTTGATGAAATATATGCTGCTATAAACTTCACTTCCCTGTATTCATTTTATATTCCTTGAACAGGGATGAGATTCTGCAGCTTTTTAGCTGATTTCAGCTTTTTTTGAATAAAGAGGAAATCACTTTTTTCTCTGAAAATTCTGTTTTTTTCTGTGAATTCCTGATTGTAGTTATTAGTTAACTGTGTGATATTTTTATCTTGTAGCATGCACCAATATTTTTCTTCTCATAAAACTTCTTTCACATTAATTAGATATAAATATCATATGTACAAATTAGAGATGTAACGAATAGTGATTTGGCAGAATACCGAATGTTACATTTTTTTTCAATTTAATTTTATATTATTTGTAGGTACTTAAAAACACACAACAGTATATTATCTGTAAAACTAATAAAATATTGGTCGTCATAAAATATCTTTTACAAAGTTAAACACTAATAACAGCATAATGTTGCAGAATACTCTGCTAATTCCTGGGTTCGTCGTTCTAAAGTCCAGTAAGTGTAGAAAGTTCTAGAAAACAGTCTACTTGTCAGGATGGAACACAAACTTTACTGCTTCTAGAACTTCGTCGAACAACCAGCTGTACAAAATTCATAAGCACAATCAGACAGTAATGTGCTTTTAACAATCTGCTTAGTACAGAAGCTTTCACAAATGCTGTAATTCTCACACAAAATTTAGTCCACAGGCCACTTCCACAGGCAAAATTCAGTAGAAATATATGAAGGATAGCACTAAAACTCCCTCAAGACTCAACAATCAACAATGAAGAATTTACACACAGCACTTAAAAATCAGCTTCATAAACAAGTGAAAACACAGTTTCTATAGCGTCAATACAAAGCCTTAAGCTTCACGGACATCTGCTCTTGGCGGAAGCAGAAGCAAGACTAAGACTATCGGGGTAGTCTGCTTATATTTATAGGAGAGGCAGAAGCTACAAGGAGCTTCCAGAAGAATCTATTTCTCAAAGATTCCACATAAAGCAGGAATTTTGATTATGTCATAGAAGAGAAATATTAAAACTATTATGCATGTTAATGCAGCAAAACTAACTTTACAAGCCCCATTGGAGAAAATGTGCCAAATGACCAAAATGTTGCCAAGCTTGGCGACTTTTGGCGAAATAATGCCAAATTTAGTGCCAAAAATAAGTCCCCAAAAGTGAAGTTACGGAAGGCCTAGGACCAATATTTTTAGAGATTTCTAGAAACGACATACAAATTTGTTGGAAACTCAAACCTCCATATCTCTGGCTCTAGTTGACCAATTTTGATGCAACAAAAAGCACATTTTAACTATTTGAAGCATAGAATACGAATTTTAAACTATTTTAAACACAAGAATAGCATGTTGCCCGAAAATTTGTACCAATAATTATATTTTGAGATATTCATAATTTAATAAATGCTATAGTGGTTAATGTCAGTAATCTGGTAACTATACATAATCACATCATGTTTTGGGTTTTACAGACTCTGAGCAAAGCATATTTAGCAGCTTTTCAAAATTATGTTTGTAATTAAGCATCTGAAAAAACTCCTTCTACGCCCACCCAATAAAGAAATTAGAAAATCAAGTCAAGTAGTGTCACCAAGTAGAAAAGTACGCATTTCAGTAATATTATTAATGCGTTAGATTATGTTTCATTCAGCTTAAAATTCAATGACTTAGGATATTTTATTATATGAGATTAACTCATTAGAGTATAACTAAGCAGTATTATTTGTAAATGCATTAAAAATATATTTTTCTCTCTTTTTTTCTGAAATTATTCAGCCGAATATGTAGCAATATTCGGCCACAACTATTCGGCCGAATACCTGTTCAGTATTCAGCCTACCAAATATTCGGCAAAGCAGCCGAATACCGAATAGTGGCCGAATATTCGTTACATCACTAGTACAAATGTTTTGCTCTCGTATAATTTCAGCTTTTTTGCTCTTTTGCAATCTCATCCCTGCTTGAAATAAAAGAATGTCTACTTAGTTAAAATATAGACACGGAAATACCTTAGTAATTAGTTAAAAACATTAAAAAGCCTAAAATCTCCGTAAAGTGATTAAAACACGCACCATGAGTGCTTTCGACAGCCTAGCCCGCTGTCATCATCAGAACTGAGTTGCTTGGCCCGTTCACCGCTTCTTCTTCACCAAGGCTTGCCACGACTGCTCGATCTGCGCATGCGCCATGTCGTTGACTGCTCCCTCCAACGCTTCCCGTCTTAAGCCATAATTGTGGTTATTGTAATTAGCTATTTTCTTGACATTTACAAAATCTATATTTATATTTTCCTTTAAGGTTAGGCGGGATAGAGCGGTACTTTGTCTAATGTATTTTATGTCGTTTATGTGTTCTTTAATTCTATCTTTAATTTTCCTTTTTGTAACACCAATGTAGTTTCCGGGAAGGTTGGAGTGTCTATAAGTGAAATTTATTTTATAAATACCTGCGGTTTCTAGAGGGTTAATCTTGTCTTTATCTGACCGGATTCTTTTAAATATATTGCTATTGGGTTTAATTGGGATACGAAGGTTCATTTTACATGCCCGGTTGTATATTTTTACAGCGAGACTGCAACAGTAGGGAATTGGATGAGTAAAGGTGGATTTTTCTTTTTGTGCATCGTTGATGATGTTAAGTTTCTTTCTTCTATTTCTGATTAGGCGGGGGATGATATTGCTGGGATAATTAGCTTCGCGCGCAAGTTGCTTTATGAATTGTATTTCTTCTTTTAGTAATTGTTGGTTGGAGCATATTTCTAGGGCTCTATTGACATGTGAACGTAAGATTGATATTTTGTAGTTATATGTAGTTTTTGAGGAGTAATTGACTATTTTATTATTATTGGTGGGTTTACGATAAACTGTAGTTTCTATATTGTCTGGGGTGGTTCTAATTACTTTAACATCAAGGAAATTTAGGCTATTATTCTGCTCAAGTTCTATAGTAAATTGTATATTTTCATCAAGTAAGTTAATTTCGTCGAGGATATTATCTATGCTATTGTTATTTACTATTACAAAACGGGCCATTGATGAACAGGCCAAGCAACTCAGTTCTGATGATGACAGCGGGCTAGGCTGTCGAAAGCGCTCATGGTGCGTGTTTTAATCACTTTATGGAGATTTTAGGCTTTTAAATGTTTTTAACTAATTACTAAAAGAATGTCTTTTTATTTCCGAAAGAACGCTTGTTTTGCTAATCCTTTTCTTGATTTTTTAATAATTTAATTTCTTGATTTTGCTTTCGATATAAATTTAAGAGACTTACGTTATTAACAATTAAGGTGAAGTATACAAAATTACTAACTAGGTCAGTAGTGTAGTCAGGATTTTATTTCGGGGGGGGGGCTAGTAAAATCCTGGCTGGATTCCTGGATGCTAGTGTTAAACTGCTTTAGAGAAACCCTATATAGCTAATGCCAGTCTACTGCTAAAAATATAATTACATGTTTATTTAAAACATTGGTTTTTTTTCTTGTATCGTGAATATAAAAAATATGCTATTGAAAATCACAGTTTACAATCAAAAACAATCGCGTTATGAAAAATCCTGAGGCTTTCCCACTTAAAAATACTTTAAGGTTAATTCTAGATACACTAAGACCCCTTCGCAATGAAGGCCTCCCCAATCCCTTACAGGTGTGCAGAATTAATCCAGTGATGTAGCGTAGGTTTCTGCCATCCCGGGGCAGATGCCAAATATGCTTCCCATACTTAAACATATAACAACATAACAAAGCATAACCAAAAAAAAAAAAGTATTTTGAGAAAAGTTGTATTTATAGCTTATTTTCTCTGATTTATAGATGTTTTTTATACACCTTTATGGTTTTATACAATGCTAAATTATTCAAATTACTAAGAGCGCACATAGAAATTTTCCAAAGACATACGCCATTCTTTTTTTTTCTCCACCCCCTATTTTTAATTCTGAATGCTGATTTAACCTGTTAATTCTTATCATAAAAAGTGTAACGGAAAGCTTGTGACTCGTGTTGCGTCTGAGAGCAAGTTCTCGAATACTCTGAGATCCAGGGATTGGGCCACATATATAAAATTCACAGGGCAGGATCTCAGGAGTTCTCAGTATGATACCAACTACTTTGCATGTCTACAAGCATAATATCTTTATTCTTTGTGAGGACTTATTTAATATCAAAAACTTTTTTTGATGGACCATTTTTCAAAATAAATTAAAAATTACCATATTTTAAATTAAAATAGTTTTAATTCAGTGAGAATTATCTATTTTTAAGATATTTCCAGTTCTATTTCTTGACTTTTGGGATGGAGGGAGTTAGCCCCTTCTGGGGGGTGCATATATGAGAGCATTCTTTAAACAAAAAATTATCACCCCTTTCATACAGAAAGAATGTTTGCACCGGACGTATTCCATGAGTTCATGGGCATCCATAAAATAGGGCAGATGGCCCCCTAAACGTCGACATTTTAAAAACATACTGAACTTTATTGAATTATTTTAATACCAGTGGCTTACTCAGGAGTGGGCATAAAAATCCCAGGTCCCTCCCATTTTTTTTTTTTTTTTTTTTTTTTTGTAAGAATAACATAAAAGATGTGTTTAAGTTTCTATGTCAAATATTTTTTTTAGTTCCAAATAATATTTTAAATAATAAAAATGTGTGAATTCGTTTACTTTATAAAAATATATATTTTTAAAAGGTGTATTTAAATAATTTATTTATTACTCATCTTTCAATTCTAGCTTAAAAAAGAGAAAAAGTTAAGTTCGCAATCCTGCTTCGGAACCAACCTGAAAAAGAATTCTGATTACACCACTATTTAGTACTAAAACGTTAGAAAACCTTTCTTCCCCTGCCAAAAAAAAAAGTTCCTATACGCATATGAACATACTATATACCGGATCCTATCCCTGCATTCTACGACCCATGTCAGTAGAGCAGCAGATACTATATCCATCTCCGTAACTGATATTGCATCTCATTCATAGCAATAACGAAACACACATACGAATACTTCGGTACAAACAAAATGCAACCGCTTTACTAGCATGCCTCTACAGTAGCAGTGAAACATACTACACTACTCAAATACCGAAACTCTTTTTCCCCTTCAAACAGCGAGCCTCTATAATACTTCCGGTATCTAGTAACGGAACAGAACATACTATTACTCAAATACCGAAACTCATTTTCTCCCTCCACCAGTCTTGTATTCGAACTTTGAAGCTGGTCAATCCAAAATGCAGTAATGATTTTTTTTTTTTTTCGAAAGTAGCAATTTGTTACTTCGAATCTGAGTGATTATCTGCATCTCAGTAATGAATATATACGTTTTGAAACAGCTTTAATGGAGATCCAGACTATTCTCAAAGTTCTCTTCCGAAGAAGACACCAGCTGTTAAAGCTCTGTAATAAATGTATGAGACTTTCACTTTCTTGCACCTTGTGTGATTAGGTTGGTTGAAGAATCACAGTACTTTTCTGTGTACTGCAGATATAATCAGCCAAAAATATGCTCTTAGGTAGTTTGTAAGAGAACCCCTTCTGAGTAGTTTCTTCCTATCCATGAAGATTCACTTCCCAGATTACATCTCTCAGTCGGCATAAGAAAAAGCAAGTCCGAAGCCATTTCAGATGCTTTGATGGCCTGCTCTCGAGACGATCTAATGCATGTATTCTATTAATGATCCATATCTACACTGACTACTCATTATCTGTTCGTAGTGATTGCAATGCAGGCTTCTACTTCAAAAATATTTTTGAGGGTTCTGTTGCTGTTATTTTCTCAACAATTAATTTTGATGCCAAAATTGAGACCACAGCAAGCTGCCCAACTCTTAACCATTACAACCAGGGATCAAAATTTGTGGCTGCCCACTTTCCCGAGGCAATCACAGATTTTTCAATGGGCAAGTAAAACAAAACATTCAGTTGCCCCTCGGGCAATCAAAAAATGTTTGTTCCCCCTTTTTTTTTTGGGAGGGGGGGGGGCTTAAAATATGTTTTTCTGCTACATCAGTAGCAATAAACTTGCTTTTTCAATCACTGACAAACAGATTTGAAGGTACATCTGCCACTGAATCTATGAACTTTTTGAATGCCAAAATTTGGCCCAGAAAGTATGAAAAAACATACGGTGACAAAGAAATCATCCAGTGTATCACAATATTTGAAGCTGTTTTGCGAGAAAACAACTGTTCATTTGAAAGCATCATATGCAAATGGACCAACTTTAAACAATTTTTTTACATAAAATACATGGATGTTTCTAAATGTTATTGAAATTCGCTAAAAGAATTAGATAGTATCAATAATTTTTCATTGTTGACAGACTTGCTTCTTAAACTTTGAACTCAGAGTGCAGATTGAGAGTGGAGTTTTTCTGCCATGAAAAGGATTAAAAATGATTTGTGGAGCAAACTACGTTCTGTTGTTACAAAAGCCTTAGAATAACATTATCATCAAGAGATATCAAAGATTTTGATCCGGAAGAAACCATAAGCATGTAGTTAAGTGCGAAGCAGATAAAACCATATCACAAACTTCATAAAAAGCAAAAACTGACAGAGGATTCAGACAATCCTCTATTAATGAAGATATGGGTAATGAAGATAGTTGTACAGAAGAGAGCTGTACAACTGATGATCATTAAAGGTGGTGAATACTACATGTACAATTTTTTTCCTATTTTTATTATTGAATAATGGCAAATTTTTGAATTAACATTTGTCAGTTTAACTTCCACTGTAACATATATTTATTATTCATTCTATTTCTTTTCCATTGTTCAAATTCAAAAAAAATTTTTGCTTAGCGAAAATGTAAGGTCAACAAACTTTACTTGAGGGCAACTAAAATGATTTCAGTGGTTGCCAAAGGAGCAACTTAAAAAAATCACAAGATTCTACTCTTGATTACAACTCATACCGAGGCAGTTTTCCTTGTTGATTCCTGGGATGCTATTCAAGCTCTGAAATTCTCTCAGAAATATGATACTGCCAGGATGTATGCAACTCAATTTCTTCTTGACAAACTCATAAACAATGGTTGAGCCATCATCCTACTGTGGATCCTTATTATGATGTTTATCGTGAAATAAAGCAAAAAGTCAACAGTGCAATTAAGTGCTATCAAATGAGTCAAGCCACAGGAAAGCCTTGGTGCAATCTTTTAACTTGTCTTCTTTCAGGTGTGGAAGTCGTTCTCCCTAGGCATATAGCCATAGCCAATTTTAGACTATTGACTTCCTATGACTTTTTCCAAGGTCACCTGCAGAGTATTGGTATATCCTTCTCTCAATTGCCCTCTGTTTCGAAAAGAAATTTTTATGGACTGACTATTTCTTGTCAGGTTCTGCTCTTCGTGACAAGTTTTTTTTTTCTGTGGGCAGTTATTCAAACTATGCTGAACTGTACTGGGCTGCCAGGAGGAAACTCTGGTCTTTAAACTCTTTCTTGGTGTAGGAAAGAAATTAATAAATAAACAATTTCATACATTTTTGAAAAAAGCATATCTGTATTCCTGTTAAATGCTTTCTTTTACAAACATTAAATATAATGTTCATTACGTTCAGAAATAAAGCTAAACAAAAGCAGTTCTATATTTTTATGTCCAAGCACATCGCAGATGAATGCACAAAGGTACCTAAACATCTGCTGCAAAAAAATATCAACCGTCAGTTGTCTGCTAAAGAAGGTAGATAAACAAATATTGACTGGGGTGTGGTTATCCAAATTGTTCCATTAATTTATATTGATTTTATTTATTTATTTTATTGCCAACTTTTAGGAGATTTTTAGGAGTTATGTATATCTATTATTATCATTAAGTCTTTATTTTTTTTTTTTAAGGCTTAGAAGACTGGGATGTTGTAGCACCTATTGATGTTAATCGCAGTAGTAATACTGGTTTCTTACTTGATCGATCATCTATTACTGGCACAATTCTAAATCATGTAAGTTTATTACTTTTTTTAATGTGATGCAGTGAAACCTGTGTATAGTGATAAATCTGCCTATAACAATATTTTCATTGGTCCCAATGGAATTCCTATTTACTAAATATATTTTAAACCAGTCAATAGCAATATTTACTTTTTACATGCACCTGTCTATAACGATAATTTTAACGCTCACAAAACATTTTGTATTACATGTAACCCAATATGTTTATTTTGGAAAATATTACTTGAGGTCCAGAGTATGTGATAATAGGATTGCAGCGAGGGAGTAAAAAAAATAGTAAACTTTTTCAATTATACAGTGCGTTGTTTCTTTACATTTGTTTTTGACTTGTCAGTGTTTTATTTATGATGGTGTGACACAAAAACATTTCCATTTAACGAAAAGTATCTCTCTCTCTTTTTCTTTTCTTTTCTTTCTTTTTTTTTTTTGTTAATGATGTAACCCACTAAAACTCGTACTTCTACCTTTTATGCATATTCTTAGTAAACATTTTAAGTAAAATTTTCAATTTATTGGAACATGAAAGCACACAAAAGGTTTTATGCTTATGATATAGCAAACCCCAAATCAAAAGAAAGTAATAAATACATTGAAAAAGTGCAGTGTCCTCTACTTCGATAAATTAATCACCCAACTTCAGAAATAAATATGCATTGATGATTAAGTGTTATTCTGCATGGTAAATCAGGAATGTTCTAAAAATTTCGCTAAAACAGCTCTAACAACTAAAAAGCAAAAGAAAGAAAGGAGACAGGAGGCCGAGATCACATTGCACATCACATTTTCCCTCCACTTTAAGGATATAAAACACAAAACTTTTTATGACTTCTGTACAGTAGTGTTAGGAAAGTCAAAAGAGCAGATGCTCCCAATCAGAAAACCTTTCATGGTATTTGCGTATCTGGGTCTTCCGGTAGAACTTCTCCCCAAGGCTCTTTTAAGAGGTATTTTCTCTGGACAATCAGTTCATGAGAAATCAGTATGATTTTGACTGATAATTTATTTAGATGTTTCTTCATTCAAAATATGTCTGCTACAAATATTCTGTATGCAAAATTTTAATAGTGAATTTTGAAATGACGTAGAATAATATTTGACTCTCTGAAAGTTAAGAAATACAGATTTAAAGTAAAATTTACTTTCTATTATTTCATAAACATTAATGAGGGCCAAAACATTACCACCTCATTATTGGGAGGGTGTGGGTAGGACAAAGAAAAAATAATTTTTTTTTTTGCTCTATCTTCATTAAAAATTAAGATTATTAAGTCAAAATACTTGAGGGGAGCATGTCCCTACCCCTGTGGAGCCAAGCCGCCAAGATGAAAAAGTTTTCTTTTTACATTAGTCTAAAGAAAATTAGAAATATCCATGATGACACATGCAACTAATAAAACAGAATTTAAATTGAAGCAATCAATATTTTTAATGATTAATTGTAAGCAGTTAATTATGTAGAAAGTTTTGATTATTGGTTTTATACATACAAAATATTCTGATTAATCATTTCGGCTAATTTTTTTGTTAAAAATAATTATCAGATGGACGAATTATATTAAAGTATTAGTATACTTTATAAGTAAATGTGTAATTTAAAAAAGTGAGATAAGTTCATAAGTCAAAATAGATAAATAAATTTATTATATGCTAAAAATACAGAAACAATAACAATGTAGAAAAATAAAGTATTTCTCAGCTTCCAACCCCTTTTCGACTTTTAAATCTTATTGAAATTGAACGTCACCCCACAGATTTAATTAGCTCATTTGCCATATGCTCACAGTGTTTAAATACAAAATCTATAACCTGTACATGGATACTTAAAACCAACAAACATATGTCTTAAGCAAGTTAAAATAAAGAAAAAAGAATTAAGTTCAGCAATCACATTGCAAAATTGGCTGATTCCTCATTCATTTTTCAAAAAAATTATCAAATTCTTATGCTTACCAGACATCTGGCATTAGCTCGGACAGT
Source organism: Cheiracanthium punctorium (assembly GCA_038373885.1). NCBI lineage: Eukaryota > Metazoa > Arthropoda > Arachnida > Araneae > Cheiracanthiidae > Cheiracanthium > Cheiracanthium punctorium. The sequence continues at coordinate 77,542 of JAWZYV010014402.1, read as the reverse complement.
CCTGGTTTTTTTAGTTCTGTCTGGGGTTTGAGAATTTCTACAGTTATTGAAATTTGAGGTATATGTTTGTCATCCTGTTTTGTTCCAGGGTGTATGTCGAATAAAAAGAACTCTGTTTTTAGTCTTGGTACACAAATTGAAATAAAGTAATAGCACCATGATCTCCAAAAAATTATAGATGGTTCTTCATAAGCTGCTTTACACACTGCAATAAGCGAAAATGATGTGGCGTTTGTGAAATTTTCAGAAAAAATTCTTAAACATGGATCTGAGCTGCAAGATTTTTCGAAGAGTGACACATTTTTCAAAAATTTCCAATTTTTAAGAATTTTTTCTAAAAGTTTTGAAATTGATACAGATTTATCGTTTATTTCAGTATGTAGTACAGCTTGTAAAGAGACAGTTTCAAAATTATGAAGTGCCTGGCATAATTAGTTTATTTGTACTTATGTACCAAAATCACATGATTTTTTTGAATTATACCGTTAAATCCACGATGATGTCACTAAGTGACTAATAAATAAAGTTTAATGTTCCAGTGAGGCTTAAGATTTTTAACTTACTTTTTTTTTTAAAGTAATTTCAAAAATACTGTAAAATCTAGTTACAATGAACTATTATGAATATTTCAGATTAACAAATAAAATGATTTTAATTAAGAAAATCATTAGAACTAATTATGAAAGTTCACTTCAATAAGTTTTTCAGAATTACAAGTTTCAAGAGTAATTTCGTAAGCGGGTGTCGCCTATGTTTGGCAACTTTTTTTTCCCGCCAAATTTTTCATGTGTGAAACACCATTTTACAAAACGATAAAATCATACAAGACGGTGCACACGGTCAGCAAAGTCAAAGTATTTTAACACATTAAAATTGCACATATATTCCACTAACAAAAACATTAAAACAAAATACACCATCCATATTTAACCTAAAACAGGCAATTTAAAATGAGCAAACAGTGGAGCTTTTATAACTAAAAAAAAAAAAAAAAAAAAAAAAAAAACTACAGTGGATTAAGCAACCTAGTTGTATAGCTATGTAAACAGGGCAAACACTGGCCCATTTTCAACTCAATAAAACATCGGTGGATTAAACAACCTAGCTGTACACCTCATATGAAGTCAGTATAGCACATATGAAAAACATAACAACATCAAATATCAATTTAAAACTCACATTAAAAATCTTAAACATTACAAAGATTCGTTAAAAAAAGCACTTACCTTTATTTCTCTTAATTAACCGCTCAGAAATGTCCATAATACCCACCGGCTTGTAACATTCTTTTCATACAATAACATAACATTCACTACACCTTTAAGCAATGGCCGACATTTCCAAATAAAAAAAATAAACCTAATAATCCCCGTAACAACTACTCACATACCCCTCACCAAACAAAACAAAAAATTACGCATCAAACTCCAACTCCCGCTCTTATAAAACTTCGGTTTACAGATTACAGTTAAACTGCCTAAACCAATCACAAAATTCCTTTATCAAACAACCTGCTACCATTGAATCAATCAACCGATCATTTTTTCTTCAAACTACAGCACCAGCCAACAACTCAACTCCATACACAGGTTGCAACATATATCTAAAACTATCGCTGCCGTAAACAAACTGTCTAACAAACTTCAAATTTGGCCACGTATCTGACTTGACGACAACACCCGCTTACGAAATTTCCCCCCAAATTTCATTTTCCTTTCAAATTCATTATAAGAAGATTTTACTTAAGTCCTCCCCCCTGCCCCAAATATATATATATATTGTCCTGGGTTGGACTATATATATTTTGAAGCCTACAAATACTGCAGGCTAGGATATTTTGTTAAATGCTTCAAAGCTTTAAGTTTACTGTTAGTAAACGAGCATAGTAAAGGTTGTAAGAACAATTCTGATTTTTTTTTAAATTTTGGATATAAGCAGATTTTTGTTAAAAACTAATCAAACCTTGTATCAAAAATATCTGTAGAATTGATTTCATTGCTGTACTCGAAAAAGGTGGGGGTTCAATTTAGTCCCTATCCTTTGAGTTTTGATTTACAATTAATTACATTTAACATTCGTTTAATATCCAATCTACATAATCTACCTTTAATATCCAGTTGCTTGGTATTTCTGGTTAGAAAAAATTGTTGGTTCAGTTATGCCTGAATATGATTACCCTACATTTTCCCACTCCTCCAAGGTGAAACACCGGCTCCTACATAGAAAAATGTGCTCAAAAATTGGATGCTTTTTCAGTTATTCTGAAATTTTTTTAAAACAATGCAAAAATGAGCAGGTATATATACACCGCATTTACTCTTGTATAGCGCACACTTTTTTCAAAAATTTAAAACAAAAAATCAGAGTGTGTGTTAAACACGGAATAATTTTTTACTGCTGTATGTAATCCACGAAAGAAATTTATTTAGAGTAGATAATAAAACTGGAAAAATCTTCCTCAATAAAAGTACTTGTAACATTTTTATTTCACCAGTTACATTTGATTTTATACGAAATCGCTAATACCATTATCTTTTTATACTCATTAGCAACTCTCATTGCTGCTACTAGTGTTGCACCACAGTCCTTGTCATCACTGGCACACTCAATGAACTCGTAAATGCTATTGTCTTCAGTTCCAGCCACTTAATTGAAAATTTCAGTCACTTTCGAATTCACTTACACGTCAAATTTATAGTGTGTGTTATATACGAGATAACAAAATTTCGCCTATTTTTCTTAGGAAGTATAGGGTGTGCATTATACACAAGTAAATACAGTAGTTTAAAAGTTGTAGAGCATCAAATTCTGCTTAAAATGAGTAACCATTTGGTGCATTTTGCTCCTCTTATAATTTCAATAGCACTCTGTAATTAATAAGAAAACAAAATCTAAAAAAATATTAGTTTGTATTGTTATGAAAAAGCTATGCATGGGCAATTTATTTGTCTAGGATGGGGGTGCATTAGTCAGAGGACTTTCTGAGGGGTTCTAATGCATATTCATGTTACAGTTGGAGAAAACTGCAAACTGTTAGATCAATAGGCCCAAACCCCGGTCATTCACATTTTAGCCCAAACAGTAATAGGCAGATCAGATTGTAGTCTGTGGGCTGTATTTTGAATAACCCTGTTACAGGGGATATTTCTCCATAGCTAATTTGTTTTTATATGCGCTGTCCAAATTTTGAAATGTCAGCATAATCATTGATGTACAAAACTAACTGTACAATTACAGCCTCTTTAATCTATTTCATATTTAAATTAGCAAAAGGAAGTTACACTTAAAATATCAAACTGTTACACTTCCTTAAAACTAAGATTAGAAATTAAAATATACTGGGCCTTTTAGTTCTTGTGAGCCTTTGGCCCCTGAATTTTTGTGGCTCCTGTTCTCACTACCAAAACTAGGAGTCTTTTGGAAAATGGTAGGCTGGGCTTTCTGACACCCCTGTCACTGGAAGGAAGTATTTTTTATTGGTCCCCCAATAATTTGCAGGCTGCAATGCCAATTTGTATCATTATACACAGGTTTTACTGTATTAAGAAATATTAAGTCACAAATGTTCTTCATATGAATAATATAACATTTTTGACAAAAGACATATAAATCATCAGTACATTACTTTTTTTAATTCTTACTTTTACAATCCTTGTTTTTGATTAAAAAAGCATGTGAAAGCTTCTTTTACCATTGTGTTTTTACACTGGTACTTTTTCATTGTGATTTTTGGTATACATTTCAGCATTTGATTGCAAACATAAGCAGGGAAGTAAACTTTTATTACCCTTGTGTAGAAAAAAATCATTTTATAGTTATTTATATACTTTACACTGGTAGGAACGTTTTTCAATTTCTTTCTCTCTCTCTCTCTCTCTCTCTCTCTCTCTCTCTTTCTAATGGAATCGTCTAAAAAATGAAAGTTCTGAGAAAGAATAATCAGTTCGATGATTGCAAAAATTTAGCTGACAGTAGCGTTTTTTTTAAACTCACTCATAGCATTTGAAGATAAGTTTCATGTAGTAGATTTACTCAAGGAAAGATTGGTCAAAATCACCACAAGAAACATAACAAAGATTCCTGGACTAGGGAAAACGTTGTCAATTTTGTCTTGCCTGTTTCTCTGAATGAAACTCAATGAACCTTAATTGGTCTTCACCCTTCATGCAGGCGATACAATCCTAAGGAAAAAAGTCGGATTTGAAGAAGTTTAACTGAAATGTAATAATTATTTTAATGTAATTATTTCGAAAAATTAAATTTAATTAACAAAATAAAGTTTTTTAGTGATTGATTTATTTAGGTTAATTACTTTATTATAAGTAGTTGACAAAATCAGAAAACAAAGTTATTTCGGTCAGCAGCCTTCTTTTTAAAAAAATCTCTATTTTTCATTTACTATTATCAACAATTAATGCCAAAATGATTAGATTTTCTTTCGGATTAGTATTAGACTCCTCACTACTCCAATATTTTCCAGAGTTGGGGAAAACTAACTACTAAACCTAGAATTAATTTAGTTAGTTAATAGTAAAATGGCCAATTGAAGTAACAACTGTTAGTTGAAGGTTTAACTAACTCCGCTCAACAAAATTAGTTTTAGCCCTTCTGACTCCAAATGTACCTCTCAAGCCTACCAATGTGTGCTTTTCAGGCATTACTGATTGTTGTTTAAAATTTCAGGAATATTTCTTCATGTTGCAGAAAAATACTTAGAAATGCTTTTGAATCTTAGAAAATTTATACCACATGCAAAAACCCTTAACTGGTTAAAAATTTGTGACGCAGCATTTTACTTTATAGCTCTATGAATTTTAAATATGGGTCTTAAAAATAATGATATCAACTTTTGAGTGACGCCCTGCTGGGAATTTTAAAGACTTGTTTTTAAATTCCATTACAGTTACTTTCATTTTATTTTCTAAAGAAGATTTACGCATTTAAGCAATGCTTTTAATTATGAAATACACTGTCATTCACTGAGTCTATATAATGTATTCAAATGAATTTATTTCAATAATTTAATTTATCTTTTGCGTCACGCTATCCAAAAGGGTAAGCAAAATTTTCATATACATTGCACTTAGTTTGGTTACTATGGCACTAACTAAATATTTACGTAAACTTTACTTGCCCTTTTGGATAGCGTGACGCAAAAGATAAATTAAATTATTGAAATAAATTCATTTGAATACATTATATAGACTCAGTGAAAGTGTGATATATTTGACAGTGTATTTCATAATTAAAAGCATTGCTTAAATGCGTAAATCTTCTTTAGAAAATAAAACGAAAGTAACAGTAATGGAATTTAAAAACAAGTCTTTAAAATTCCCAGCAGGGCGTCACTCAAAAGTTGATATCATTATTTTTAAGACCCATATTTAAAATTCATAGAGCTATAAAGTAAAATGCTGCGTCACAAATTTTTAACCAGTTAAGGGTTTTTGCATGTGGATATCATTACTTTTTAAGGGTATGGTCAGAAGATAATAAATTAGTTTCAAGGGCAAATTTCGGAAGTTTGCTTGACACTAAGTTATGTAAATAAATATACAAACCTGTTTTCATGCAGTATCAGAGTATTTGATTAAAAAAGTCACAGCAAGTTCTTTTGTAACATGTAACAGAAAATTGACATATTTTTGTTAGAATTTTATAATAAGAGACATAATACTGATTATAATCAATAATTTTTTGAGTAATTTTCTACTTATAATTTGGGTCGAGTATAGATTATTATCCCTGCCACCATTTTTGATTTTATTTCATAAATTTGCATTCAGTTTAATGCTAAACGTAAGTTAACTTTTTTACTATAATTATGTAACTATTGGGCCCCATCAGTGGCCGAGCACATAGCGCTCTGAACTGGGAGATGGAAGGTGCCTGGTTCGAAACCAAGTTGCGTCCGCCGACCTAATCATTCGGAGTTTTACGTGGTTTCCTCCAAAACAGCGTAAATACGGGTTAGGACCCCTTAGAAAGACCCCCCACGGAGGGCACCCCACGTCTCGGCTTAGAGCCTACGTGTAGCTATAATCGGCCGTAATTCTAGAATAACAACAACAATATATAACTATTGATTCTATTGTTTTAATGCATTGTGATTCATTAATTTGCATTCAGTTTAACGATAACCGTAAGTTAAGTTTCGTTAAAATTATTAATTTAATAATCTCGTTCTTAATTAATGTAATCTAGTTACTCATTCTATTATTTTAATGCAATGTAATCTATTAATGCAATGTTTGCTTTCAGTTTAAAGCTATCTCTAAGTTAAATTTTTAACTATATTATGATACACTAAGTTTTTAACTAAGTTAATGATACATCTCAAAATTGTTGATTAAATTAATTAATGACTATAATCATTAATAAAATAGAAAATTACTCAAAATATTTTTTATAATTGGTTTTATGTCGCTTTTTAGAAAACTAACTTCATACTATGTTTTTTTATCAGTTGATAATTTCATTTTTTTAGAGAACGTTTAGATGAACTACCAGTTTAAGAATAAGGGTCTTGCGCGGTTGACTTTCTTAGTGCTTCGGAAGCGTATTTACGTTACATCGTGAGAAAAACCGTCCAAAACTCCGAATTTTTAGATTATCAGCCATCCGGTAGACCAGAACCCTGGACATTTATACTTCAGTTATCTACTATCTTCAGTATCTTATCAACTCGGCTCGGGTGGACACAACATCTTGTTTTAGATGCCATCTCCGTCCTTCAAATGTCTAATACAAAATATAGTGCATGTATAAATTTAGATTAATCAAATTTCTATCTGAAAAGTATTGAACAAAATTTTAAATCTGGTAATTAAAGGAATACAAAATAAAAGTGAGAAAAACCTAAGATTTGGAAAAAATATTGGTTTTAAAATTATAATTCAATAATTTCAATAAATTTTATATATACATGAAGAGTAAAAGAATTATTATTAAAACTAGTTAGTATGTAAAACTACTATTTATTTTCTTTTGAATACTAAATAATTACTATTAATTAATTATGTGAGGTTTCTGAAGAGAAAAAAAAATTTCATTGAAATATTAATTACATATTGAATTTTCCAAATAGAATTAATAATATTAGAAAAATAAAGACTTAATTTAATTAGAAATAGCAATCAAAATACTAGGGAAACGAAATACTTAAAGAAAAAGTTAGGAAGGAGTTTTACCAAAAAATACTTAAATTAATTATTTTTTTTAATTCAAAGTCTTAACTATTTTTAATTATTAATTATAGCAAAATAAATTACAGAAAAAATAAGTAAAATATATAATAATCTGTTATTATTTTTTAAAATGAAATAAAACAAAAACGACAGTAACATAAAGCTCATCTCGCAAAAGTGCTACATCGGGTACAGAACCTAAGTTTTCTGGACAGAACGCAGAAGCGCTTTGCACCAGCTGTCTACAGCAAACTGGTTTAGGATATAAAGTAACTTGTACAAATCTTGTCACGGATTTACAGCACTGTATTCCTACTCCCTGCCTTGTTTACCGCCGTTGAAACAAGATCATTTTCCGTATTTCCTTACGTGGGTTAAATAGTTCCCTCTTTTAACTGGATTAAATTAAAAAAACGAGTTTTCCCAGCTTAACCGGCAATATCACTCATCGAATTTGGCACCGATTAAAATCATATATTAATTGTAAAAAATTCGTTAGAGCGGATTCGACAGATCCAGATGAGACACTTTTGAAAATAGAAAAGTTAGCTGTATCTATAAGTGCCGCGAAGTTTTACGGTTGGTTGGTTGGGCTGGCTGCGTCACTCGTAGAAACTGCCGTTCTACATGATATATTCATAAAAGTATATAAATATTCATAAAAGTATTCACAAACAATTCTGAATTTCAGAAAGATGTTCAGAAACTTTCCTGCCCTGTAAAGAATGTTGTTGTAAGAATTATGGATAGTCGATTTAATCTCACCAAAGTAAATCAATTAATAAATAATTAAAATGAACAGTTTAGCCCTTTGTGGCACACTACCCTTTAAAGTTAGAATTCAGGCATAATTTTTTGTTGGCTTTCTATTTAGGCCTACAGGAGTGCACAAATAAAATTTTGCAACGATTGCACTTACCGTTGATATTCTATGGGTGGTCGGGGAACTAAACCACTGTGCCACTACAGCTATGAAAAATGCAGCTAAGCGAGCAATGCAGGGAAGCACAAAACGAGTAAAAGAGCTTTCACCGATGAGTAATAAACACTTTATTCTATTTGTGTAGCAGATATAGCATTACCCAGGGTGCACCATAAGGAGGCCTGCTACTACTACCTCCCCCCCCCAAAAAAAAGGGAGGGGGGGGGGAGGAAGAAAAATCACCTTGATTATACGCAGAAATCTGAGCGAGATACTAGTTCTTTCCGCGGCATTTTCAATAATTAACCATTAAAATGTTTAATAACTAAATACAATTTATTTACAGTATAAAAGACTTAACAAAAATAACTAGAAATATATACAATGAATCGTACCAAACTAAGAGCAAAAAAATCACGGAGATTCAAAGTACAGATGACCCGAGTTACAGATAAAATCCTTGGACAAAGTACCCTTCCACATTCTAGAGGCCACATCTGGGTGAAACCCTTTTGCAATATAGTGAACCCAACCCCCCACAACATTCCTTAGCATGAGCTCATTCCTATTTGAAAAAAGAACAACAAACAGAAAATATAAATGCAGACGTTTTCCCTTCAGCGTGCGTAATTACAAAAGCGTAGTGGTGCAGTGGTTTAGTACAGAAACCCCTTCATTTTATACAAGTATTCTGGGTATGCTTTCTTCATTTAAAAAATATAATAATATTTGGCAAATAGTTTAGGGTAAAGACAACAAAATGGTACATTTTTTTTTCAAGCATTTATTTTTATACCTTTAAAAAAATTATACAGATATCCGTGAAGAAACAGTTTTTTAAATAAAGTGTCGCGGATGAAAATAATTGATAGAAAGCTTGGGTGCTACCATCTAGTATTAAAAAGGAAAGCTAAAAGTGAAAAAAAATGAGAATTCTCCATATTTAAAGCTAAAATTAGCTGATTGAGAAGCAAATTATTTTGGGTGGTTTAGCAGCTAAACCACTGAGACACAAAGGGTTAGTTAATGTTATCTGTTGTTTTTACATTTAACTAATTACACATATTTAAGTCAAACTCCTCGAAAATGTGCATTCCCCCTACTTTTTTACTTAAGACTATACCTCTGCTCTAAACTGCCAAGATGTTAATGTATTAGAATTTTTTTGGGTGCTTGAATAAAAGAACTGCAAATGCTGCAGACACTATTTTCAATAGAGAGCATTATTTTTTAATCCTTAATGGCATATATCAATTTTGTTTTGTTTGAAATAAATGAATATCTCTGAAATACTCTTTAAACGATGACTACAGAGTGTAGTGTATTGGAATTCTTTTAATTGCTCCTGTAAATACATCCTTTTCAACAGGGTATATTGTACAACACATAGGATTACGATACTATAGTAATTTCATGGCAATCTATACATACTTACCAAAGTTAGAGGACGGACAGATATTCAGACTGGCAAATGGGCAGATAAACAAACCAAAATAAATCTTTCACCAAAATAAAGCTTTATTGAAAAGCATTAACAATTCATACAGTCAGCACTCATTTTTATGAGCTTGTAGTGTGGTTGAACTCAATTAATTCGTAAAATCCAATCATAAAATTATCTGTGAGAGTGCATTCAAGACCTCTCGCTAATTTGTAAATTGCAAGTGTTTGTAAATACAAATGTCGACTGTACTGGTATTTGAACTTAAATAGTTGCTTATAAATCCTCGTCAAATAAAGTGGATAACACAAAGAAAGTTTAGCTGACAGGGGTCAGTCCAGGTCGAAATCGGGTCCGAAAAACGGACCCTTCACAAAATTCAATATCAGAAAAACGGACCCTTCACAAAATTCAATATCGGAAAAACGGACCCTTCACAAAATTCAGTTTGACCAAAACGGCCCTTTCACAAAATAACTATTGCACTTTTCAATTGAGTTGAGGAATTATTATCATTTAGCGATCGCCGATCAGCACCCAATAATATCTTGGCCTAAATGTAAACAATGTTGATGATGATGACGGGAGGTAGGTTGATTGGAGGCCCTAAGCCAGGGGGGTAAATTACACAGCCTACGATTGCAGTTTGAAGCAGATGCCTGCACTTGTTTGTTCTTTCTCCTAAGTTCCCCTCACCTGCTATGTAGGAGCTCTCTTTCTGGGAATAAAAATCGGACTAGTAGCGAGCGCTCATTTATTATTTCTTTTCATGTGAGTTGTGTTTATGCCAAAAAATTAAACATCAAGACATATTCCACTATAATATTAATAAGGCTCATTGCCAGAAGAAAAGGTGATGACAGCTGTCATTCTCGGATAATTACAACGTTCTTCATGAATAAAGACAGTGGCGTATGTAAAAAGGGCAGCCAGGTTGGGGAGGAGATTAAAAGAAAGCACTTTGTTTTCCAAACTGGCACATTTATGCACCATGTATTAAATGTTCAGAAATTGTTTGATGCAATCTCAAAATGATTAACTTAGTCCTAAATCTTATTCTAAAAGACAGACATAAATTCAGATCAATGCAATGTTTCAAAATCGCGCAAACGTTCTAACTCGCAATAATTCGTTTTGCATTTTGAAATGAATCCGTAATTCTCTAATGTTTAGTAAATATCTGTAATAACTATAAATAATCTGAAGTAGAAAGGCCATGTAATGATTACACTAAAAGCAATCATTAAGAACAACTTGCAAGAGTGCATAACATCCAATTCAAAACAACGGGAGCTGCCGTCATTGCGTGCCTAAGTCTAAGCTTATTGTTTACTAATTCACAACTGCATACTTATCAAACATAACATCCTTATGGGTGAAATCATTTTCAACTCCCTTCTTTCCCCCCAACTGAAAGCGTAATGTGCCAGATGGCCCTTTTACATTGCTGAAAAAACAAACATTCCAAGGGCATCTTTCAGATCTCGCAAATAAAAGAAAACAGAAACAATAATTATTTATAAAAGGACATTTTATCTGGTTGCATTAAAAAAAAAAAAGCTGATTGGATTTTTTTGAAGGAACAATTATACTTCCTGTTTTGTAAAGGGTCATTTAAACATCAATTTTGACTTCATTGTATTGTCTCCTGTATAAGAAAACTGTATGGTAAGGAAGGAGAAAAAGTTTTGGCAAATAAGAAAAGAAAAATGGACCGACATACCCAGGCATAGGGGGGAGAAAAAGGACATTGCCGGGTGCCGCGCCCTGTTTAATCAGTCGAGAATCCACACTGTGGAATGTGAAATGGGATAAATATAGGTCAATCACTGCTCAAAGCTGGAAAAAAGAAGGGGGGTAGAAATAGTGTAATACTGCATTTTTTCATTCTTGGGAGTGAACAACAAAGCATAGGAGTGATTTTATTGGGATTTAATATCATTTTAAAGAGCGGTCATAGGGGTACACTACAGAGAAATGCTATCGGCATAGGCAGGGCCGTAGCGAGCAATTTTTTGCTAGAACCTATCATTTTTGCTATCATTTTTGATAAAAGACTGAAAATTTATAACTTAATTAAATTTTTTAAACTTAATTAATGCATGGGCACATCTTACAGAGTGGGAATTTTCTGTTTGGAGACCATATAAAAATGTACATTTGTATTTATTTAGATTTAATCTTCCAACATTTATTATAATCATTACTGTAAAATTCTGTGCCTTTTTTTTTTTTTTTTTTTTTTTTTTTTTTTTTTTTTAAACATAAATTTGTGATTTACTGTTAAGTATTTGTGAAAAATATTTAAGGAATAAAACCACAGGTCAGTGTTTTTGGGATATTCTGTGTACACTGACCAGTAATTTTTCTTTAATGGTACAAGTTGAAATTAATTTTTAAAAATGTTAGCTAATTTCTCCCATCTGTAATTATCTGCAACTTATATTTGCTTTCCCTTCAATTGTTGAAATTTAACTAGATTTAAAAATTGCATTTTTCATATCGTTAGTATTAGAGTATTTCCAGTCGAAACTGACAGACATTGTAATATTTAAAAATTACTAAAGTTTGAATTTAGGGTGTAAATAAGTGTTTAGTACCTGCAATTTAAAATCAAAACTACCATGGCCTACGTTTATTATAAAATCTGTTTTTTAATCATTTAAAAGTAAAGATTTAAAGCTTTATATTTTTAATTTTAATCGAATTTTTTTTTAAATATTGTTCTAGGGTATGACTATCCCGGATGTTCGGTGAACAGGAATTATTCAGTTTTGGCCAACTTTTTTTTTAAGGGAACTAACTATATCCATTTTGTTTTTAATTTTTAAAAAAATATTCAATTCTATTTCGTGATTGCTTTCTTGCTCAAAAATGAAAAAGAAAATTGGAAGAAGTTCACAAAATAAGGAAAGATTCACAAAAATAGAAAAAATTCACAAAATTAGGTATAAATTCACAAAATTAATTATAAATTCACAAAATTAGGTAAAATTTCACAAAAATAGGACCCTGGGAAAGAAACCTGGACTGACCCCTGGCTGAGCTTGGGAGGTCATATAATCACCAAAAAAAATGTATCATGGTTTTCCTCATGTTTTCCCTTGACTTCACTACTTCTTCACATATGATTTGACTTATTAGTATTTTATGTTACATATAAACTGTAAATTATTTAAATAATTTTACTAAATAAATTTAAGATCAAAGGTAGTTTCTTACATGTGTTATTGGACATTTTGCACTTGATGTCACTGGTGGTATTTGATCCACCTTGTGCAAGTGTTTATGGTGGTTAGTTTTGGTTGCAGCTTGGAGGTCGTTTAGCACTTTTTTCTAGAACTATAATTATTCCAAAAGGGGATCTGTTACTAACAAAGAATTTCTTTTATATAAATTAAATTTTTCATTGTGAAGAGATTTTCTTTTAAATATTGTTAATCATTAAATACTAGATAATTAAGATGATACTTTAAAAGAAAGCTTTTAATGAATCTTTTTATTATTTCAAACACAGAAAACTTAAAATTAACCTTATGCAGTACTATTTAGACAGTGTTTGCAATGACGCAATAATGTTATACTGTTAATATTCTTTTTATTAGCAAAGTTTTGAATCTAGATACAATATCATCTTCTAAACCGTTCATTTAAATATTCATAAAGACAGTAACTCATTCTGGATAGTTTATATGAAGGAAAGGTTTTTATAAAAACCTGGATACTCAATGCATTTCAATAGAAACTGACAAGTGTAAATACTGCCAGAGAGAGCAGATGAATTTTAGCCTTAAACTCGAAGACCATGCAAGAAGTCCATTCATATAAAGTGAGGAAAAAGTATATACTCTGTTTTATAAGTAGTAATAGTTTATTCATGTTTTTATAATATGTAATTTGTTGTAATTTCATTTTACCAAACGTGCCTGGTTATTTATTTTTCTTTTGTTTAATTTAGATCATTATCTATTTATTGCCATTATATTTGCTTCTGATATTCCATGGTAAAATTAATTTGATAGTGTTTGGTGTCTGGATGTCTGGTTTAGTGCTTCCTGTTTTGAACATCATTTGCTAATTATTAGCCCAGTGGCAGAATTTTGTCATGCTTTCTGCAACAAGCTGCTGAAATACAAAAATTTTTTCTGCAGCACAATATATATTTATGCTGCATGTATACACAAAGATGTGGGTGCATTTAAACATTGTTAACTGAAAATTATAATTGCATGAAAGTGGTCTTAAGCACATTTTTCAACTCTGTTGAAGACAATTTGTCTGCAGAGGATTGTTTTGTTTCTGCAACAATGTTGCCATGTTGCCCTGTTTCTGCCACTGACATTATTAGCAAATTATTCTAGAATATGTTGTTTAATGCATATTGTGTTTGATGAGAAATTTTTGCATGGTATTGGGTTGTTCAGAAAGTCACTTTGTTTTCTAAGAACACAAGGAAGCCATATTTCGAGCTTTGAGGCATTTCAAATAATCATAAATGGTCAAATTTGATAAATTTAATCTTTCAGTGATCACACGAGTTGTTATTCACCAGTTTTCATCAATGAATGTCTTTATTGTGTCTTCATCAGCTTCAATGGGCCTTCCAGAATGTAGTGCATCTTCAACATCATAATTGAGGAATCAAAATTTTCAAAACCAGTTTTGGCACTAGCGTTACCTGTATACATCTTCTCCATACGCATTGGATAATTTTTTTCTTTCTTAAACAGTATTTTTACCTTTTCGATTGAGGAAAAACAAAACATGTCAAAAAGGCCTCTTTTCAGTTTTCATACTTGAAAGTGTACTAACCAAAAACCTTTGCATAGAATCAATTGAACTTTCTTCTCAAGCAAATTGGCTATATGAACTGTCAAAATATATAATGGTTAAATGGCTTTAGTGTGAAGTTGGCTGTGTGAAGTTAAAATACAATTAAGCCCTCTGTTGGGAAAAATAAAATTACTTTCTGAACAACCTGATAGCTTGTCAAAAAATTAAATTTTTGCGTGTAAATTACTAGCCCTTTTTTCTTCCTTCTATTATATTTTCATGTTTTGTAAGACATGTGCATTGAATAAAAAAGTGTGTGTATAAAGTGAAAAAAATGTTTTTCTCTGTGTTCTAAAATTAGTAGAACAATTTGTTTTTCTCTCTCTCTTACTATAAAAAATAAGTCTTTTTAGACTCTGATTAAATATGCTGTTTCATTGATATAACTCTTCTCTCAACTTAAAAATTTATTTAAAGTCAGATTGTGAGATAAAACACTTAAAAATTTTTGAAATACTGTTTTGTAGCATTTTAAAAATAAGTTTATAAACAGTGGCACCTTGAGATACGAGTTCAATTCATTCCTCGGCCAAGCTTTTGTCAAAATGCTTGTATTGCAAATCAGTTTCTCTAATTGAAATTAAAGTTTGATTAATCCTTACCATATTCAAATAAACCCTTTGTTTTTATATAATTATGTATTTTTTATAAATTCATATTTTATAAACACAATTTTTAAAATATATATGTGTACTATAAAGAGGGAAATTCAAACATTGTGACAGAGTCATGCAGTTGTAAATATTTCTTTTACTTCCCTCATTTAATAATTTAACTTCACATTTTCACTCATAGATACCACTGTGTGTGTATTTATAAATTTCTGAAAAGTAAATAAAAATCTATATAGAATCCCACCATTCAGAAAATCTGCTTATTCCAAACAGAGTTAAGAAACAATACCAATTATTCTAACTTAAAAACAGGAGAAATTAAAAAGACGTTTGTGAAAAAATATGCACTTATTTAGGCCTGAAACCAGATTTGAATGGAAGCTGGTTACTGAAGTACAAGTCGGCTCCATTTATACTCTTCCCGTAATGCCTTAACAAGTCAATATGTTGATATTGTTCATGAAATCCGTTATTCTGAATTCCTGCTAAACCAGTGCTCGCTTTGTCCCAATTAGTTCAGAATAGCAGGCCTCTACTGTACTTTTTATTCATAATGTTTATTCTTCTTGCTCACTTTTAAAGAGTAATTAGAATTTTCACTATCATTTTATTGGGAGGTTAATAATGTTTTTGACTATGTTGTGACATTATTGCTACCTCATTCATATCTATAAGTGTGGTAAGACCATTGCAGGATGAATAATTCTGTAGTAGAGCTGTAAATTTTTAAGTTGTTCAACAATGTTTTTTATGAGAAGGGATATGTTCTCTAGTGTGATAAAAGACGGTTATGATTTTTCAGATTCATGGAAAACATAATGGGTTATATATAATATATCGACCCAATTAAAGTAAACCATAAGGTTAATTTTGTGGACCCAAGCATATTGTATGTTGCTTAATTATAATAGATAATAATTAATACTTATTTACCACTGTATGGCAAGGGCGGATTGCGGGGGCAACCCCCCCCCACCCCCGAGAAGCAAGAAATTAATGTAAAAGATCCTATTTTACTTCCACAAAATGGATGTATATGTCAATCCTCTAACTAACCGCCCCCACCGACAAACTTCCAATAATCTGCCACTGCTGTATGGTAGACAAACTGACTTTCAGATTTATTTGGCTGCCTATTTTTTTTATTTGCTTATTATTATTATTATTTTTAACAATTTATGCACAAGGAAGAAATTGATAAATTTCATTTGTTTTTAGTCAGAATAAAAAATAAGGGTTATAAAGTGTTTTTGCTGTTTACAAATCAGATTCTGTATTTGATTCAGAAAATTGTTCAGATATGTGTCTTTTAATGCTATTTAAACTAGAAATGTTTATTTTTACTCAAAAGTTTATTTTGTTACTGTTAACTTTAACTCAGACTAACTACTACTTTTTTTTGCTTATATAGTTAATCAAGAGCACATTTTATTATTTTTAGTGTTTTAATTTTAATTTTTTTTTCAACAAATTTTATCATAAATTCATGGGGACTTTCTCCCTCTGAAGATTAATGGTTATGGATTCATAGATTAGTTGATAAGCTACTTTGCAGTTGTTCTCTATTAGAGAACATTAAAAATGGGTAATGTTTATTTTGCAGGTTTTTATGCAGTTTTAATTTTCAAATTCATAAAAATTGTTCCCCCTCCCCCCCTTTTTTTGTCACCAAATAAAAATAATATAATGTATTAAATAGTGCTGCATTATTACTATACTCAGTCTCCAACCTCTACAGAATATAATTAACCACGTTTCCTAAACCGTAAAATTTGTGTTAGAATATAGCAAAATTTCAATGTTCAAAAAGATGTTTAAAGTGGAAGTTGGTGACAGTTTTGATAAGTTTGAAGAATTTGTGGTTTAGAAAAAGTGATTAATTATATTCCATAGAGGTTGGAGACTCTGCTATACTTGAAAACTTATATTTACACAAGAAAGTATAATAATGTAAACAATTAGACTTTTTGAAGTATTTCTATTCAAAAATTTTGTAACTTCCTGTGTATTTTATTCTAATTAGTTAAAATAGTTCATGCACTTTTGATGCATTATTCTATTTTGGGATTCATTGTGTGGCCAATTCATTTTTTCAAATATTTTTTCTGAAAAAAATTTAATTTAATCTTTCTCTTGATTTGTATATTTTTTCACATCATCAAAGAAGAAAATTATTTTAATGAGATTTTATATGCATATTACTGACGAAGTATGTTTTTTTTTCTTTTTTTTTTATGTTTCTGGAAAATGCTTTGCCTGCTATTTAAGTTTGCTTTTTCACATTTGTGAATTTATTTTCAATAAAATGTTATTTATAAATCCTTTTGTTTTATTGTTTTAGATTTGCTTTTGATCTCTTATATTTTAAGTGCTGGCAAATTTTTATTGTAATAACTGTTTATATCAGTTGCAAAACTAAAGGGGACTAAAGACAAAATTCAGAGGAATGAGGTTTAGAACATCCTTAAAATTTTCATCCATATGTTTTGTACAAGAAATTTAACTTTTCATGAAGGATTTCTTTTTTAATTTTTAGTAGAAAATAGTTAAACTGCTATTAATATCTATTTGCTTATTTAACATGAAAACGCACTAGACTTTTATTTTTGTGGTATGACTTTTTATGTAAGAGTGAGTAAGAATAATACATCAAAGTATTAAGAACTTTGACTGTGAACTACTTAATGCTGACAGTCCTGCCAAAAAGCATACAATCAGGGGAGCTTACTGCATTGTTCTATGTATGATGGTCATTTTTACCAAAAAAATAAATAAAATATGCCCTTTAAATTTTACTCTCATATGGTACTCTCAAAATAGTGATCTTTTTTAACCTATACCTTCAAAACTTTATCAGGGAGCAAATTTAAAAATTACACTGAATAATATACGAGAAAAAAGTATTTTCTAGACTTGATTAAAAAGAGTTGAATTTATTGCATTAAGAGGAGTTATTGGTTTAATTAACTGAAGTATATTCAAAACTATTATTTGAACTTGAGAATATTATTTTTATAATAGATTATTTACTTATCCAGTGCAGGAAATAGCCTCAACAGTATTGTTTTCTACATTGTAACAAACTTTTTTCCATTCTTTGTAAAAGAAAAGATACTTGAAGTTAAAAATTCTGATGAATTAGCTGTTCAGAGAAATAAGTTAACCAAATTACTGCTCTATTTTACTACCATTCATTTCAGCAACATCCTCAATTAAGGCATGGGTTTTGATTATGTCACTTTTTATTTAATATATTTATTTTTCTAATTAGATCATTGGCACATGATGTCACACACATAAATCTAAAAATAAAGTTAAGCATATACATTAGGGTGCAGTGAAAAAAAAAATTCAAATTTTTGAAATACAGTCTAACTTGTCTGTCTCGAATTTCATGGAAAAGGGTAAAAATTCTAGATAAAGAGGTTTCGAGTTATAGAGATTTTAAATGCTGTCAATTAAAAACGTTTTATTTGCTTTTGTTGTAGAAAAATACAGTATTATGATTACAAATTTATTTTACATACATCCATAACACTTTTAAAAATATAAATATGTACCTTTAACAATAAAAATAGTCTTTCGATGACTTTTGCTGTCTAACTTCTTTGTTTCTGCTAGCTTTCTAAGGTTACCAAGAGCTGTGAATTCATTATAGCAAAATTTACCTGAGACTTAAGAAAAGTTCAGAGTTACACAGCCTTCTCTACTTCTTTTGTTGTCTCTTTAGACACATCGGTATGCAACTTTTGTTGAAGGAAGTTGCTCTTTAAGCACTGATTTTTGTAATTTACACTAACTAAAATTCGAGATATAGAGGTTTTGGAGAAAACGTTTTTGAGATAAACATGGAAAATACATTGAGTTTTTATTGTAAATGTAGGGGATTTCAGAAATTTCAAGACGTAGAGATTTTTGAGTTATTCATGTTCCAGGTAGACAGGTTTGACTTTATATCTTAAGGATCCTCTATTGCATCAAAATGACACAAAAATTCGAAAAATTGAGTATTTTTATATTATTTTTAGAATACATAAAAAAATGATTTTTAAAATCCAATAGGAAAAAAACAGTTGGGTTAAACGCTATAGAATGATGGTACAAAATTTTAGAATTGTCAGAAAATATCTTGAGGGTCCACTACAGCAAACAATAAAGTGCAAAAAAGAGTGAATTTATTTAGAAGGTAACGGAGTGTTTTATTCCCGCTTTGATTTTGCATTTCAGCATGAATTTCAGCATTAAAACTAGAAGTAATGTTGTTGACCCGATTTTGGAAAAACCAAAGTATTTGGGTGATATGTTATCCATATACGAAGAAATTATGCAGTTTTGTTTGTTTGTACAGAATAACTTGAAACTTGATAACAATTCTGAGGAACCAACTATCAGCAAAATTTCTGTAATTATGGCAAATAGATTACAATTAATTTGGAATCGTGCCTCAGTTCACATGTTTCTAGAGAAGTAATTCTTCAAATGATTAGATCATTTCGCAATAAATATCAAAACCTTAAGAAATGGTTTAGCGGCAATCGAAAACAGTCAGACTGTCCAACAAAATGTTAATTTATTTTTAGCCAAGTTTAAAAAGGTGTTTAGGACTTCAAATGCGAACTTTTTTGTAAAGTTCCCATAAAAGAGCAGGCTTTTCTGTATTATGAGCATGGCGAATGATAAATGATTATTCCCAGTATTGATAAGACTAAAATTATTATAATGATGTAAAAAAATGAAAGGAAATCTTTTGTATCCAGTCAGAAATATTAGAGATTTTTTCTAAAAATTTAAGCAATGATTAGAAGTATCTCCTAGAAATAAGTCAGGCTGTTACTACAGGGGAATGTTCCGAAAATTTAACTGGGCAGAAATCCCAGGAAGATGTCCCACTCGAGGTGCTTAACAATGGCTAACCAAATCTTGCGCTTATATGTTGCTGAGCCAAATCTTTCATTGAATCTCATTATATCAACCTCCTATACTGTCAAGGTCAATTTCGAAGTTTGGTTTATGATAAAGGCATCTCTATCATGCAAGGATGGAGCTATCCATTTTTGACATATGATCAAGCTGTCCCGATACCTTAGCAAAAAACCTTTTGTTAGTGATAGATCATTTTATTTAGCAAAATGGGATATTCGCCCACCCTGAAAACATTCTTTTGCACATGCTGTAATAAAAGAAAACACTTTTAAGAGTTGGCAGTTCATAGAATTTTGAAAGCCCAAGAGCAACATGAAATCCATAATATAAAGGATTTCAATGCTCCAAAGCTGAAGTTCAAGGCAAAGAATTACATTGATCTAATTGATTGGAAATGTCAAGTTACTGCACCACTGCTTATTTCAGGAATTATGAGTAGTGAATTGAAGGAGATCCCAGAGATGGAATTACAGTTACGACTTTTTGACATTTTCAAACTATCATGCTACTCAAGCTACAGTGAGATTTTTATAAATTAGTTACTAAAGCTGTAGCCACAGTCTGAGGAGAACATTCAAGGGATGGCTTTATTTGTGCTCGAATTGAGTCTTGCAAGATGGTTTCGTACTTTAACACAAGACCAAATTTAAGTAAGTTAATTTCAGACGAACACAAAGCTATGCCGTTATAGAAAAATGTTACATGTTCACATTTTTATCTCTCTTTACATGTGCTTTGTCACATGTTTAACATTTTATATAAGCACACTTGTTTGTAATTTGAACAATTAAAACAATTTTCGGGTAAGCAAGTATTTGTAATGAGAAGTGATTTTTTTTCTCTTTTGTACTTCTCTGCTTGCTGCAGTGGATCCTCAAGATATTTTCTGAGAATTCTAAAGTTTTGCACAGCTTTAAAAAAAGAAATCAACCAATTTTTTAAATTCAGTATTAGAAAGCATATTTATTTTTATCTTATACATATTATTAAAATACTCAAATTTTCGAATTTTTGTAACATTTTGGAGCAATAGTAGACCCTCAAGATATATTTCAAAATTCTGAATTTTTCTTATTCAATACAAAACACAACTTTTGGTTGCTATTGGATTTTAAAATTAAGAAAAAACTTTTTTTCACTCCACTCAAATATACATACCAGTATACTATATTGTACAATAGTTCTTGCCTGTCTATTCTGTACTACAATGGCAAGATTAAAATCGAGACCACACATACTCATTATATACATTGCTGATATAACAGTTCATGACAATGTCACATGCTACAAAAAATTTAATTTGCAGGCAGGCAGCTCTTAGTGAACACTTACAAAATGATAAATCATGTTGAAAAATAAGTCATCTTGCAAATCTGACTTTAAAATTAGGGATTTCTTCATATAAAGCTGAGTTAATCCTTTCATAAACAATATATGCATGTCCATCCAAGACCATTTGCAGCCAGTAAAGCCCATACTATTATGCTGGCAGCAGATTTCACAGATCACTTCAAGCATTCTTTGGTAAATGTTTCTTTCTTCATTTGCCATGCACAAAATGCACTCGCATCGTCATCATTATAGTATTAAAAATGCCTTTTTCAAATTATGCAGATACCTTGATTTTTTTCCACCCCTATTCTTTCCATTTAGTTGTCATCTTTGACACATGAGACTGAAATTTACATTTATAAGCATGTTTTAACAAAGAATTGCATTGATTACTGTACCCCTTCCATTTTTGAAAGAGATTCTTTTGGTTTAAACAATAATTTTCAGCTTTCCATCATATTTCATTTTCATCTGAATTCAGTTACTTTTCAGAAAGTTGTTCTTAAAATACTACTTTCATTAAATTTTTTTTAAATATTCCTAATTGAAATGCTCCTTTATTGCTTTTCTGTCACTTGATTTTAAAAAATGAAGTAATTGATGATATGTTGCTAATTATAACCATGATTTTGCAAATTAAAATGCAATTCAATTTCAACATCTTTATGTTAAGCAAACAACTCGTGTTTCACCTAAAATTTAAATAAAAATCACAAAGAAAGTTCTACTATCTTAATAATTTTATGCAGAAACCGATTTCATGCTCAGTCTATACAATCCTTTGAACCACACTATCTTAGTAATCTAATATTTAGCAATTTTGCACGTTGGAGCATTGGGTGAGTAAAACTAATCTTGATCTTTTTAGGTATTAGCCGAAGTGTGAAGGTCCCGTGTTCGGGCCTCCGCGCGGCTGTTGATCTAACGTTCTGGAGTTATGTGCTATTTTCTCCAGATGCAACCTGAATACGCGTAAACCCCTTAAAAGTCCTCTTCTCAAGGCACCCACACCCCTCGTGTAGACTTACCGTAACACAAAACACCTTAAAAAATAATATAGTTCACGGAAGTAATTTTATTAAGTTTCGGTACTTATACTGATGGCATATTTTTTGTATGAGAAAATCTCTGCGTCACTGGACTTTGGTTGTGTAAACTACTTTCTCGGGTGTGAAAGAGCTGCATTTCCGTGTGACAGAAATGCCTTATTTCCATCTGCTTCTGATTTTCTCTATTAAATTTTGATAAACCCTGCTATCTGTAACTCCCAAGTTTGATAAGGTCCATTTTTATTTGTAAGTGCTACTCTGAAAAGCAAATCGCGCTGCAATTAAAATTTTCTACAATAACACATACAGGGTGTCTCAAAAAGGTGGTAACGCATGTTTATTCCTTATCTATCAGAAATAGATGGACAGTGTAAATTTTAAAAAAAAATGTTCAACATACGGCAGGACTTTATTAAGAAAAAATTTCTCTTGTTACTTTTCAAAAAGTTACACTTTTTTTTTATCTGTATTTGACCGCTGTACAAAAAAAAAAAAAAAAAGAAAAAGAAAAAAAGTACGAGTAAAATATGCCCCATACGCAATGAGGTGATGAGCCTTTCATCATCCATGTATAGCCCTTGATCATATTTTTAAAGATATTTCAGAGGCATTTTATGATGAAAATTATAATGTTATAATGAAAATTATAATGAAATTATAATATAAATATTTTGAACATTTTTTGAATTTACATCGCCCACTCATCTAACAGTTGAAGAATTGAACCGTGTTATCACCTTTTTGGGACACCCTGTATATGCTAAAAGTATTATTTTGCGTTGAAATTTCCTTGAGGGTGTTGTAGGAAGAAAAAAATCTCCCTCACGCGCGCGCTCTATGTACACAGATTAAAGTAAACTGATTACCCCAAGGTCTTGAAAGAACTCTGATGATTCTTACTACCCACCCTAATAAGTGAAATAACGCTGCGTTTAGTAGAATTTTCTGAAAATTTTCTTCAACATGGAATTGCACAGCAAATATTGTTATACTAGCTGCGTACCCGTTCTCCGCACGGTGGGAAACGCATATTTTCCTTAAACATATATAATTCGAATAAAACCCAGTAATTCGGAATCTCAAAACGTGAAAAAATACTTGAATCGTGACTAAAAGTTAACGCCATGAGTGCAAATTTTAGACGATGGCAACATGACACAAAAACTACGTCAATGTGAGTGGCGATCAAAAAAGAAAGAACTTTCTGGTATGCAGACAAAACTTTTCTCTTTCGAAAAATGCCCGATTTCTACATCATATAATTCTCTTTGTGAGGTTTAATTTATAACATTAATATATAGTATATACCACATAAATAACATTACATGATGTTGACAATAATTTTATCTTGCATTTTTAAAAGCGTGGAGAATGCATTAGGGCAGTTATGTTACACACGACTTTATTAAATTTTACCTAAATTAAGAAGCCTACATGAAACAATGGATGCATCATTTACGTTTAAAAGCCAAAAATGTACCCTGCTCCGGTGAAAATCATGTCGCTTTTGTAAATGAAAACGTTCGTGATGTAACTTCTGAGAAAAAACTTATTACCCTTATTAAACTCTTAAAGCAGTATCACACTTGTTACATAAAAGTGACGTTTATCTCACTGTCAATTCGAACTAAATAAATAGCTAATTTCATTTTTCATTTTTTACAGATCACCGTTGACCCCTTTATAACATGGGTCTACAACACGAATTCTTAGAACACGACGAAAACATTACGATCGTTTTCGTGTAACACGTTAAAAGAGACTCGTACAGCACGGTGAAATGAGACATATGTTCTGATATTATGACGCCTTAGCTCCTGTAATTAACATTCCTTTTGATTGCTACACCAAACATCATTGCATTTTTACGGAGCGCGAATAAGTTTTGCCGCGATTATACCGCGCAGTTCGCACTCCAGGTGGAGTAAAGCGCAGGATCCGTACAAAACGGATTCGCATAACACGGAGCGTATCTACCGTTTTAGGGAATCTACTGTAGTTGCATAGTGTCAAATTAAATAGTTAAGAAAATTCTGGGTTGCCGTATTTAGTAATATTTCATCTCACCTTGGTGGCCGAAATGTATTAAAACCAAATATCCGAACTGTATCAAAAGTAAAATTTACTAAAAGAAAATTTTTTAATTTTGTATAACCCTCAGAACAACTTCGGAGTTTGCCATCTATGACGGTTTTTCATGACGTGACAACTTATGCTTGCGTACAGTGGCATAGCCAAGGAGGGGATAGGGGGTCACAACCCCCCCAAGCGGAGTTTTTTGCCATACAAAATGCATATTCTTCACTCCCTTATAGCACACACGTGTACATATATGTGAGTTGCAGTAGTCGTAACATTCTCATGAAAAATTTCTGGCTACTCTTGCTTAATCAATATACTTCAGGAGCCCTACCACGATAGTCTCGGGAAATAATCGGTAGCGGATAGTTCCCGCTATCGGATAATGAAATCATCGGATAAATAGCCGCGACCCCCAGTTTTGCCCTACCACCATGGTCACGTCTAAAGGAAGCGAGAATTTTTTCGACTGTTCCGGGAGTATCGTAATCAACAGAAATCAACCAATCAAAGTAGAGCATTCTTTCCGAAATCCGATCCACGTGAGCGCGTGGATCGGCGCGTGAAATGCATGTTAAAAAAATACACCAAAACAATTATACTTTGAAACCAATTTCTGAACAATATACAGCCCAAAGATGGAGTATTAATTACATACAATTTGACAGACAAAATTTTAGGATGTTACACCTTGAAACACAGATGCTGTTATTTATAACTATTTAAAGAAGAAAGATTATATAAAAGAAGGTTTGCTAGCTCAGTGATAGTATAAAAATTATTCATCCTTAAGTATCTTCTATGGAGACATTAATTTGTTAAAGGTGATATAACATTTTTTTCTTTTTCATGGCATATAAAATGAACTGTGTAATAATAATAAGTGTTGCTTTGAATTAGTAATTTAAGCATATTTTCCTTAACAGTGCATGTTTAATAAATGGAAACTAAGTGAATAACCATACATTTAAAAAGTGATAATAAAAAATTTAACTTCATCATTTCAAAATTTTATTTCTGTGTTGAGGGCTGTCTTTCTTGTTGTTTTAGCCTCGAGAAAAGGCTTAAGTTCTTCAATCAGCCGAAGTGCGGATTGTTTGTTTAAGCGGAAATTTCTAATGAAATCTTCCTCGCTTAAATCAAATGATTTACATCTAGGAATCGAAATTCGATTCCTAGGAACCCTTCTTGCATCGTCTTATTGTGCAAGCGCTAAAACCAATAATCGTGTCATTTTTTTAAAAGTTAAAACGATCAAGCAAAACAAAAATACCACGAGCTGCAATCCGAGATGAAGATAGTCGATAGCGGGAAACGGTTCTCACACTTGTTGATGGTGTCGTAAAACAACAGCGGATTTCTCGACAGTATTTACGGTATCGTAAACATTACGACATTATCGTGGTGGCACTTTTAAGTGCTCTGTCGAAATGTGACGTCATATGTACGAGAAGGTTGATTTATCCGCTACCGATTATTTCCCGAGACTATCGTGGTAGGGCTCCAGGATCGGAATCTCCGCGGTAAAAAAATGTGACACCAGAAAATTCTGATTAACACAATGGGGTTACACAAATACGCGCCGGACATACGCTCTTGCTTCCGGAGGAGCAAATACATTAGAGGGTATGTGCTGCTCCGGATAATCTGCCAGCAAAACAGCAAAAATGACGTAAAAAATGACATCCACACTCGAAGGAAATAAAATTAAAGGTATGTAGAATTGCATAAAAACTTCGATTATTTTTAAGGTGCAAGTCTGTTACAGTTCTATTTGTTTCACAATTGATGCGTTTTCACTTTTTCGATTCTTAAAAGCTGTAGAAATGAGTGGTTTCACTTAATTGTAAAATTTAACAACTAATGTGGCAACAATGGATTCCGTTGCTACGGAAACTATAGCGATGTTAAAAATAGAACATGAAATGAGTTATTCATGTTTACTTTGGTAGAACTGCCCTATTGGCGAAATTAACACCGCCAGTCGATGGCAAATAGCTCAAACCACAAATTAAACTTGAAACTAAAGGCAATACGCAATACTCTGTTTGGCGGAATTAAAAAAAAAAATATCTATGCATACGGTGACATCGGCTCATCTCAATTGTGGAATGGAATTAATAATATGTACAGAGTTGCACTACATTTGAATATTTTTCGCCAACTTTGCTAAGAAATGTACTAAAGTAGGAATCAACAAACATTTCAATTCGTAAAACAAAAAATATATTAGACAGTAATAATTACGCCTTTCTAACAGCTTCTAGTAAAAGAAACTTCCGTAGCGCTGCTTTAACAAATAAGAATCAATTATTTATTACACAGTATTTCGATCGCCAAATGCCAACATACACCATTTTGCGAAATTTTTTTTGTTTTCAGGGAATCATTCGAAGCATTGATTTAACAGCAATCAAAATGGGAAATAGTTATCTATCATTTATATGGTTCGACCGCCAAAATTTAATGCAGGCATATTATTGAAAAGTAGCAGTTATTTAAATTATTATTAACTATAACGGGTTTTAATCACCGTTAACTACCATGTACAAAATGCGAGAATTTCAATTTTCTTAAATTTGGCAGAATTCCTCTAACTTAAATCAGTTTACTTAATTTGGTGAAAATTCTATAGATGGTTTAAAATCGCCTTAATAACTGCATTATTTCTATATGAAAAATCGAAGTATAGCGCCGTAAAACTTATACTTGTTATTAAAAATACTATTTCGTTACGCTCTCAGTAATTTGCGCCAAGCCCAAAACTGTACAAATCGATAGAACCTACTACTTTCTCAAAATCGCCAAATGAGCCATTTTTTTCCGGCCAAACTAAAAAATATACATATTAGTCTCGGAAATCTCTCAATCCCTTATTCTTTTACACATAAAAAACATTGAATCCCAGCTCTGATTTCACATGAACGCAATATTTTAATTAAAAAAATCACTTTGTAAATAATCCAAACAGAAAAAAAAATCATTATTCTTTTATTTTTACTGCAGGAGTCTAAATAATTTAATAAAATAGCCAAACATGGCAACCTCGATGCTTATTTCTCACTTTTTTGACTACAGGGGTTACAATCACGGAATTGCGGAGAGCAAAAATTAGCGTTTTCGATGCGCTTTTTTATCAATATCTCCTAAACTAATTCGAATTTCGAAATTTAAATTAGCGGAGGTTCTTTCTCGAAATTTTCCGAATTCGTGGATACCTCGTTCGAAACTCAACTCCCAGCCGTTTAGGAGGAGATGATGCTACACACACACACACACACACACACACACACAGACGCTCACAGATTTTAATAGTATAGATAAGTGTGACTCATCCTGCTAAATTTTCGATTTTTAAGACTTTTTTCTGAAAGTTTCGCATCTAATGCAGGTTTATCGTATATTTCAGTGCATAGTACAGCTTGTAAAGAGACATTCTAAATATTTTGATGTGCATGACGTAATTATTTTATTTGCGTTTATGTACTAAAATCAGGGCTGTATTGGATTGGGCATTTTATCTAACGTACTCTCGCTGGAGGTACTCCATTCACTTATAACCATCGAATGATTAAGAGATTTCACGGAAAATTTTGAATCTGCCGTATAACTTAAAACTTCTATTAACCACGATATCAACTTTTTGCCCAGGGCTCGCAATATCAAATGAAAAATAAAACAAATTTCGTAGATGGGGGCCCCAGTTGGTCATAATCAGGCTCAGTAAATGACTTAAACCATCTTTACATATTTCAAATGCATCAAATTCAATGTTTATTAATGCTAGTGGGTCACCAATTGTGTGATCAGTTTATATCTAAAATATTTTAGATATTGGTTGATAAACCACCGTTCAGAAACTGCTACTCAATGAAAAACAGCTTGGACGAGACGAATTGGCTTTTCGCCCTGTTTGTTATATGAGAGGTTTTTTTTTTTTTTTTCCTTCCCAGAAAAATAAAAATTGTTTGTACCCATTTTTTACATTTTAATCTAAGTTACCCGTCCTCTTCCCTCTAAAATTTCAATAAGTTAAGAGTATACCCTCTCATTCTTTTAAACAGAATACCTTCTGCTATTTTTACGAACACAGCACTGACTAAAATCACATAATTTTTTCGAAACACACCTTGAATTTTGGGTCATTCCACGTCAAATCAAACACAAAATTGGAAAAATTTCACCACGCCATTACAGATTTCCCCCAAATTCTATGTAAATGGTTTAGAGAGTTGGGGTTACTCCTTGATCTCAATTTCAAGGATCTATTGTAATCAGTTACAGAGAAATCAATTATACAAATTTTTAAGTTTTCTGCAAGATACGCCATTTTTTCTCCGATTTCTTAAATAACTCCTTACCTGTAGAAGTTACTGAAGTGAAAATTAGTTTCTAAGGGTAACTTTTTAAGCTGATTCCAAAAATATTATCAAAATTTGCGTATCTCTTATAGCAGGGGTGGCGAACCAATGGCACGTGACACAATATTTTGGGCACGCCACCGATCCAAAATGGTTTGCATTTTAATTAAAAATAATACATATTTTAATATGAATTACTCATATCATCGTATATTTTTGTTAGTAAATAAAGAGTTTTAGTTGTTAGTATTTAGTTTTATTATTTTCCCAATAATCCCTAAGTTAAAATTTTTTGACGGCACGTCTATGGCCTCTTTAAACACTTCTTTAGAAAATATGGCACGTTGATCCCTAAAGGTTCGCCATCCCTGTCCATAGTTTATGCATCAGCATTACATTTGCTAAAAAACATCATGATTTTTTTTCGGCATGTTTTATCAGAAACGCATGTTTTAAATTTTTATATATTGTTAAGGTAGTATACCACTACATCCCAGAAAAATTTCTTCTTGGCTTTCTGCTCAGGAACTAAGCAAAAAAAAGTATTAGATTTTCATATGGCTTTTCGTATATTTTGTCTAGTAATAAGTTTTAGAAAGCGTGTCAAAGAAATGAATATGCAGTTTAGAACTCATAATAATACCTTTATTCGTCAAAGTAATCACCATTATTTTCCAGCACCTACCGCCAACGGTCAGGTAGCGCACGGAAAACTGGAAAGCAGCAGCATAGGATTCTTTTTTGATGCAATGAAGTCATCAATAGATTTTCGTACTTCGTCCACTTTGGGGAAGTGTACAGAAGACAGGGCATTGTTCATCGACCAAAGTAGATAATAGTCCGAAGAAGGCTATGTCAGGGCTATACGCCGGATGTTCCAAAACTTCCCAGGTAAACTTTACAAACGTGTCCTTGACCGGTTTTCGCAACATGAGGCCTTGCGTTTCTTGGAGCAAATTGACGGGCTGCAAACCTTTGCCGGTAAATGGACGTTTACGGTCGATTTCCTCCTTCAGTCGCAGCAATTGTTATTTATAGCTTTTTGCAGTTACACTTTCACCAGGCTCCGGTAGTTTGTACTACAGTAAACCCTTCATATCCCTCCTGACAAGGCAAGGCCTCATGTTGCAAAACCAGTTGTAAAGTTTGGCTGGGAAATTTTGGAGCACCTGGCATATAGCCGGGACATAGCCCCTCCGGACTATCATCTATTTCGGTCAGTGAACAATACCTTGTCTTCTGTACACTTCCCCATAGTGGACGAAGTACGAAAATCCATTGATGACTTCATTGCATCAATAGATGAATCCTTCTTCGCTACTGACATCCGTGCACTTTCTGATCGTTGGCGGAAAGTGCTGGAAAATAATGGAGATTTCTTTGACGAATGAAGGTATTATTATGAGTTCCAAATTGCATATTAATTTCTTTGACACGCTCTTTAAAGCTTATTACTAGACAAAATATACGGAAAGTCACATGAAAATTTAATAATTTTTTGCTCAAATGCTGAGCAGAAAGCCAAGATGAATTTTTTGGGAGGATGTAGTGGTATACCATCTAAACAACACATAAAAATTTAAAACATATGTTTCTGATCCAACATGCCGAAAAAAATTCCTGAATGCAAATGCAATGCTTATGCATAAACTATAGAACAAATTTTCGCTTCAGTAACTTCTACAGGTAAGAAGTTATTTAAGAAATTGAGAAAAAATGGCGTATCTTGCAGGAAACTTTAACATTTGCATAATTAATTTCTCGGTAGTTAACTATCGTAGAACCTTCAAAATTGAGATTTGTGGTTATCTTAGCCTATAAATTATCTATATAAAATTTGAGGAATATCTAAGTTGTGGTGAACTGCACTGTTTGATCGTACGTGAAATGAACCATATGTAATACAGGGTTTTTCAGAAAGAACTCCCCAATTTTGAAAAGACATAACTGAAACAGTCAGAGACAGGAAAGTGAAACAAGTGATATGCTGGACAGACAGGTCTGTTTGAAGCTTCCCTTAAAAGGAACTCAAAAGTAAAGCACAAAGGCTAATTATTGCCAAGTATTCACCTTTTGAATCCATCGCTCAAAGTAGTACGCAGTAAAACGATTTAAATTTATATCAATTTTTGGAAACTTTTATTAAGAATATATACATTAATTTTGTAACTTTTATAATTTAATGCGTAACAAACGCTATTCACTATAAAGAATTTAAAAATTTTAGTGCTATTGAAATTTTTTACCAGATATTTACAGTAAAATTTACTGTCAGTCAAATTTTATTGTAAGAGTGGATTCCCTATTAGCTGGACCACTCCCATGAGGAAGCTGTAGCTACGCCCTAGTTCATTCGTCAGTCTGTTTCATTGCTGAAACGTGTAAGGGAAAGCCCCTTGAGGAATACTTCAGTGACCGAATCATTGCTCTGATTTATTCCAGATTGACAGACATTTGTATGAGTTGGCTTCCATATTCCCCAGATCTCAATTCATATGACTTCTTCTTTTGGGGCTACTTAAAAGACAGTGATTCTAAGAACACTCAAACGTTGGAACAGCTTTAATAATTCATTTGTGAAACATGTGCAATGTGCATTCGTTTCAGTAGAGACAATGCAGCGAGTTACTTGGAACTTTATCCTTCGGTTGCTTCATATCATTGCTGCGAAAGGTGGCCAAATCGAAACCATTGTAATGTGAATTGACCTCTGTTCAGGAAACACATTTTCATACATGTACTGAAAAATAATTTTCTGTGGTTTAATTTTAAGATATTTGATGATAGCATATTTGTAAAATAAATCCAGAAGCTGAACCGTAGAGAATTAAAAATTGCGGCTCATGTGATCGATGATAGAATATATTTGATGAATTGGTCGAACACAGGGTTTTCCCATGTTTACGTTTTTTCCCCTTTTTTTTTCACTAAACAAAACATCACATCCGAACTCTGTAGATGAAGACGCATAAAAATGCACTATTATTTGAATCACAGAAGAAAACAGATGACGATGATGACCATTATTTTTTTTTTTTTTTTTCACGATCACAATATAGGCTGCTTGGTTAAATTGCACACAATCAATATTGAATTATGGAATAATTACATATTTTCACATAAAATTAGAATACATTACGGACATGGACAGAGGCACAAGCCCCGAGGGCAAGTGCTTGTCCAAACCTCCACCACAGCTGTTCTCTGGTTGCTAACTCACTACTGACTGCTAACATTCAAAGATGCACAGGGGGGTATGTCACGAGGTCAAATTTGGCAGTTAGGTTATTACGTATGTAAGAAAGAAAAACGGAATTCGAAAGACTTTTCTAGAATATTCTATGAGTGTGCATGTGCACACAGAGAAGCAAAAAGAAAAACTAAACACTGCGGTCTGGGAGCAGTGCAGTACTGCAAGTTAGGCTTTCATATGAAAATTGCGAAAAGTTGACGGGAAGAAAAAAAATAAAACAGATTGCAGCTGCAATTTGATTAGCATAACTGAAGGCAGGAAATCGAAATGATTAAAAGTACATTATTGCCTTACAAATAAAATGACTGAAAGGAAATTTGAAAGCTTTAAAAACTGTCACTGTTAAAAACTTATAATTAATTAAATTTAGAATAGACTATTACTTTAAATTTAGACAATAGTAATTAAGATTTGTATTAATAATTTTTTATAAAAAATATGCACGTTGTGTCAACGTGACAATACACTATTTAAAAAACACTACTCTGTGACTGTAGTGCCCTCTGATGTCCAATATTGAAACTGTTCCTGCAAACTGGAGTATAACAAATTCCAGACCTGTTTGTTCAACATACCAGTTGTTTCACCTTTCTGTCTCTCTCTAGCAATTATGTCATTTTCAAAGTTCAAGAATCCTTTCTGAAGCACCCTGTATATATAGAGTGTTTCAAAAGAGTTCCGAGAAACTCTAAGGGTAGGTCAGGCATATAATTAGGATTCAAATTCACGTAGCAATTAGAGGTCTGCGGCGTGCCGTGGCGTGGGAAAATTTTTGTAAAAGAGCATAATGAAAATGGTTGTATGCGTACACACACATATGTGTAAATCGGGGCTACAATGAGATTTTAATAGGATTGGAATTTTTATGAAAGCTAGTCTTTAGTATGAGTTGTTGTGCGATTACTGCCAATAGGAAGGGACGCGAGACGGAAAACAGGCGTCTCGCAAAACAACCTGAAAGCTCTGTCTCGTCTTGCAAAATCCCTATTTGTAATGTTTAAAATGTTTGTCTCGTCAAGCTATACGTGGGCTCTAGGACGAAGAGCTCACGATTGTGTTTGGGCTCGATTATATGTCTTTAATTTGCACAAACCGCAAAATTTATCATATTCTATCAATGAAGTAATCGACTTTTATTTATCTGTTAGCTGAGATTTCGGGCTCGGGCTTTGAAAAATGAGCCCAACTCATCTGTAGTGGGGAGCTCTTCATGGGGGGGGGGGCTTCCTAGGGATCCTAACCCGTATCTACGCTAAGTTTCGGAGAAAATTACAGAAAACTAAGAACGGTTAGATCGGCGGACGCGACCTAGTTTTGAACCAGGCACCTTCCTTCTCGCAGTTCAGAGCGCTATGCCCTCGGCCACTGGTAGGGCTCCAGAATATGAGCTTGCCTTTGTGGTACACTTTTTAAATATTTCTACTGCAAAACTGAAACAATAAATTTTATCAAAATCGGATTGGTTTCTGTTGTTTATATAGCACATTCACAATACATTTATTTATCAATATACTATTGATACATTATTTGCTTTTAAGTTTTTTTTTTTTTTTTTTTTTTAAGCCACAGCCTTCTCATGAACCATTCCAAACCTATAATGTACTTTGAGGTATAACGGTACTTTTGAGGCATAAGTTTAAATGGCTTTTTAAGTAATCAAATTACGCCGTTGACTCAAAAAACTTAAATTGTATCTTTGCAAGTTACTAGCGTTAAGAAGTATCCATAAAAAAATAAGCAGTTGAAAGTTCAGGTACATTTAAAAAAAAAAGTTTTGAAGCCGATTGTACGCCACGGTGTAAAATCAGCGTTCTTCGCCGAAGCGCCGGCCTAGGCAAGGCCAGTCTCGAAAGAGATTCAAGATGGCCTTGCCCTAGGCCTAGGCGGCGGCGCAGACTTCTAGTAGCAATGTTGGGTCGGAAACGTCGTCTTCATGTAGCTGCTAGTAATCACTTTGTAATAATAGTGAACTTTCCGACTATAGTTCGTCAAAAAATAATGGATCTTTCACAAAAAGAACTTAACGAAAATAGATTTCTAACAAATTTGATTATTAAAGTAGAGATTATGCATTGGTTTCTGGTTGGTTGAGTAATTAACGGGTAGGTGAAAACAGCGTTTTTGACCCTACTTTGCCACAAACCCTGATTTTCGCACGGGCACATGTGGCACACAAATAGAAATAGCTCAAGAAAGTGAGTTTAAAGCTGTATATAGGGGCACAAAAATGTTATGGTCAGGCCCTGCACATTGCTATGTGATTCCGATATCTTATGTACCCTGCCTCCCCGTAAAGTTTGTCGGAAGTCTAGAAATCCCCTATATATGAAGTGATTTTATTTATGCACAGAATATCTCTTAGGTCGCAGAAACAAGCACATATTTATTTTAAATGCTTTTTATGTTTCCCTCGGACGTATATGATTAATTCGCTTTCCTTTATGCCGAAATGCACCACACCTCTCATCGATTGCATGCCCTATTGAGTTTCAAATCACGGTATCCGTGAGCAGCACGCCATTTATGAATCCATATCTTCCTTAATATTGGAACGCCTTAGGAATGGGTTTGTTAGCACAACAAATCTTTGAGTGTCGTCAAAAAATGTCATTTTTTATTTTTATTTTGTTTATTACTTCAAATTTCAGTGCGAATACGTTCTAATTTGTGCCGAAAACACGTAGTAATGTAAAAATGAAAAACCATCTACACACTTTTGTAAATTCTTATAGTTTTGCTAGTATTAGAGGCCCCACGAATCAGTGTAATCAGATCCGCCAGTCAAGGTTGAGTCCAGTGAAAGGGCCATGGCCTCCTCCGAAATTTTGTTTTACAACTTCAGACGTGCCAAGTCTCAGGCTTTTTAAGACTACTTCTATTTTGAGCCTCAAGATTTTTCTTCATTTTCTCAGGCTTTTTAAGAGTTTATTCAGAAATTGTATCTTTCCCCAATTTTCTTATCAGATTCACAGGATCAGTTCTTGCTTTCCTTATGTAGCATTTGATTTGGATGAATCTGAATTTTTTCTAAAAAATTACATTAGTATATGCTCATTATTTTGCTAGTAATTTTAAAGCTTTGTGAGATTAAAAAAAAAATGTTGCAAAATTTAATATTTCAAATTTGAGTGTTATATCTTTACATAATTTTTTAAAGTGACTAATTTATCTCGTATGTGTTTTGATTCATGTTTTATATTTTCCGATATTTCTTTGGCAAATTTTTGAAATTGAATTTATTTACTTTGTACAAAGCAGAATCCTGTTATCTGATAAGTTAATATAAATACTCATGGCGTATAAAAAGGGTATTGATAATGTGTAATTTAATGCTGAAAATATATGTATAAAGAAACTGAGGTTTTATGATTTTTGAAACTTGGCACGTCTGTAACTTTAGATTCGCATACTTCACGATTTCACATGTTGAATTTGCATTTTGAACATTTTATAGACTTAAGGGAAAAGTTCAATGGCGCCCTCCGAGAATTCCGTCTAGAGCCGCCCTTGCCGTCAATTCTATATAACAGTCGCTGGCAGTAGCGGATCCAGGGGAGGGGCTAGGGGGCTTCAGCCCCCCCCCCCAAAAAGAGATTGCTCAAGGGTAACACTCTGTTTTATTATACACTTTAAATAGCTAAAATGATCATATTTTATTACTTAGCCCCTCCCAAAAGCCTAATACATTGGTTTAGACTAAAATTTTGATTTATAGTACATTTTAATTGGGTGAAATAAGCTTTTTAAAAAATTTAGCCCCTCCCAAAAAAAATTTCTGGATCCGCCACTGGTCGCTGGACTTATTGTCTCCTTTGGTGTATAAAAGTTAATATGCGCAACATTTTTTTTTCTTTGATATTTTCGGACGTCAGTGGCGTTTAAACATTAATAAATAATTCAAGTACGAAACAAATTCAGGTTTTTTTAATATTAAGGAAAGTTTATCGCTCGTTTTATGCAATCCTTAAAATATATAAAATTTTACAAATATCGCAGTTAAAAAAAAACACTTACTTTAAACTTCCACTCGGTTTTCAGATGTTCTCATTTCGGTTGCGTCTTGGGGACTTGAAAAATTTTCTGAACATGTAACAGTGCTTCAGAGATAATCAGAAGGTGATAAAATTTTGCGTGCTTAACGAGCACGTGTGTATATTTTGCAGAAACGTGCAACAGATGTTTGCATCGAAGTTCCATTTATAAGAATCAAACGTTAATTGAGTGAAGCGTGCTCTGTGTTATTCAGTAATTAAGTTATTTAAAGGAAAGGGAAGGATTTTATATTTAAACATCTGAACTACAGTTCTATTGTAAATTCTTATCAAGCTTCTATCACCGAAAAAAACTTAAGTAAACTTCAAGATAAAAGATGTTGCATAATACCGGTCTCTGGGTATGCAATATATATATATTTTTTTTCTGGCTTTCTTATTATATTTTGCAGCTACGTTTTTATTAATGGTTGTGAAATAGTTTTCCTTAAGAGCACCATTTTGAAATAATCTAAAAATAATTAACCTTACAGAGTTGAATTTCGCTATAAGGACGTTTATGGTGACTTCGCTTACAACGTCAAAACATTCATTCCCATTAAATCGTCCATAGATTTCAACGTTACTACTACTTCCTTATATTGACATGTTTGAAAATTTAACCGCAGTTTTAAAAAAGATTTTGTTTTCTGAAAAGTTTCTCTTCTCCCTCCTCCCGAAACGATACGCATGCTTTTATTTATTTATTTATTTATAACAAAATTGGTTTATCAAGTTTTGGTTGTTTTCGCAAAATTGGTTTTCTCTCCACTCTCCCACAGCAACCACGATGAAAGTATCCGTAGCTCTTTCCTTTATTGTTTAGCTCTTATTTAGTCTATTTAAATTAAATCAGTAAATTTTCCAAGTTATCAAAAACTATGAAGTAGGTATTTCACCTAAAAGCATGCTTTTTTTGTGGAAGAATTTTAATTGGCTTTTCAGCACGACTGTGGTTTGAAACTTCATAATTTGCATAGCCGTTCAGAGTATCGCCGGAATCGAAATCATTCCTAGATCCGCTCCGCACCTATTGACCTACCCAGTTAGCAGTGGCGTAGCGTAAATCGTCGACAAGGGAACGCTGGATTAATTTAATCATTATAAAACAACTTACCACATTATCTAAGTATTTTATATAAAATAAACACGTTATATGCTTCATTAAAAAGGAATTCAATTGCACGTAAAAGATAAGTGTTATATATATAACACTTATCTTACCCATTTTACATGATCTTACAATTATATATATGTACTATTTAATTGTAATGTATTTATATATGTATGTAATATATATATATAATTGTAAGATCTGTAAATGGGGGACTTTTAAGAAAGATCTGACCTGAATGCTACTCATCGCTAACCAAAATTATCTTTGAGCGTATTTACACATCATAATTTATTATTAACACTAGATAATGTTTTTCATATTATAAGTTGTGTTATGTTATAAAACTTGGAGTAAACTTTCAATGTATATTAGCCATTTTGGGAATGCTACAGTAACCTCTTAAGATTTTAAAAAATAGAAAACTTTTTCATTGACTTAGATAGACTTTTAGATTACTTATAAATCAACTTAAAACATATAAAGTGCATCTTTATAGATTATATAATAAAGGTTTTTTAATGGCTTACTTTTTATCTTGATATTAATTTAAAAATAAAAAAGCCACTGATTTATAAGTACACATAATGAACAGCCAATTTTAATTTTTCTTCAAACGACTTTATACATCAGTTCAATTCTTCGATTTTTCTTTACACCGAACACGTCTATACACATACAATAAACACAGGATTCCTGGAAAGTTCTTTTAAGTAATTCTTTTTCTGTTGCTAATGAGCTGAAATTAGTTAGAAGGTCGTTGCTCATAGTATTTCTAAGAAATGTCTTAATACGTTTTAGCTTACTCATTACTTCTTTCACTACTTGCTGTTGTTCTGGTAAAATGAGAACTAAGCGTAGTAGTTTGGCTACCTCTTCGTATATGTTGTCCAAACCATTTGCTACTAAATATTTCAACAAATTTCTGGGCTGGAGAACTTTTTTTTTTTTTTTTTTTTTTTCCACCAACGTAGATGTTTATTAGCTCATTCTGTAGTTCATCTTTTGCAAAAAAAAAATCAAAATTTTTAAGCAAATTATTTAGAGCCATCACAGGAAATTTTTTGTTTTAATCCTTGAAATGTTTATCGTTTACAAGTTCAGTGAGCTTTAAACTTGAAAAATCTTTAAATCGATCTTTCATTTGCGCAATTTGCGAATCAATTAACTTAAAGCATACTTGGGTCAAAGTCATTTTTGCATCAAAACTGAATCTTTTTTCTAAAGTAATATTTGAGCCAAGAATTTTCTGCCGATAATCTATGATATCTTCATCTGACTCTGTGTCCACTTGAGTATTTATTCTCTCGCAAAAAAAAAAAAAAAAACAAACAAACCACTGCATAAAAAATAAACACGAAACAGCAAAATATATCAGCTAAAACAAAAGTACTCCCAGGATCTCTTAACCATTAAACGTCATTTCACTAGGAAACTTCGCTGTATGTCTGCGTACGTTCTTAGGTGTACGCTGGCGTTCCCCCAAAAAATCCTTCAACTGATAGACAAACTGACTGACATGAGCAGTGTCTAAAATCGCTGCTTCCTCTTTCAGGAAACCATGCGCTAGATTCCTCCAGCGTCCATTGGGGAGAAACAGTAGACGCGCTTTTACGTAAATGTTGCAAACAGTAAATTGGTGCTATGAATAACCTTAAATGTTATGTTTGACAAAAATTTGAAATTTAAAAAGGGAAATTTTAAATGTGGTTAAAATATGATAAGCATTACAATTGTTAAAATTGTGTAATTCTTAAATGTTCTGGGAAAGCTGAGAGTACAAGCGGGGAGGGCGTATGTCTTCTAACTAGCAGTTAGAAGACCTACGCCCTCACAGATTTAACGTGCACCTACTCGGTGATATTTGATCATCCGAGATTCAAAGCCGAATTCTTCGATCTAGGGTTTGACACCTTGCCAAAAAGGGTGCCATGGACCCCTATGCATATAAAACGTATACTATG
Source organism: Cheiracanthium punctorium (assembly GCA_038373885.1). Taxonomy (NCBI): domain Eukaryota; kingdom Metazoa; phylum Arthropoda; class Arachnida; order Araneae; family Cheiracanthiidae; genus Cheiracanthium; species Cheiracanthium punctorium. The sequence goes on along the minus strand of JAWZYV010014402.1, from coordinate 38,439 downwards.
ACTAGGTAGATTATTGGGTGAAAGATAATGCAGATCGGGAAGCTTAATTTTTTGCAGAAGAAAGAGACTCGCGCTCCACTGACCCATATACCTCTGTGTCGTCTATATTAAATTTCATTCATGCTCATTCAACTCATGTTCCTTTTTTTCAGTAATTGCCAAAGCTTGTTTCCCCCTTCCTAGCCTTCTCGGAGTAAATTTCTTGTGCAGCCACCACCTACGGTATGCATTCACCTTTAAACTAAAAAAAAAATATTTTAATACGTTAGTTTTCAGATGAATCGTTTCTTTGTATAAAATTTAATCAAGCACCAATTTTAAAATTTGAATGAAGTTACAACGATTACACGATCTTATGTAAATCGCGTGCAATAACTTTTTAGAAGCTCATTCACCGACCAAATTCTTTAACATATTTTCTTTGATTTTTAAAGTTTCCGTTGATTCATACCAGATAATCGCGGCTGTGCTCTCTTGTCTAGCAATTTTTGTTCAAGTATGAATATAACCTATCCAATGGCGGATTCAGCGAACAGTGTAACATTTTGGTTTGGTCATATATTTTTTTATTTATTTAAACTTAGACCTTCTTTAAGAAAAAAAAAAATCTGCAACATCTTTAAAGTTTGATTGAAATATCTGTGCATTCATCAGTTACTAAGCTGTATTTTCGAAGGAATTCAATTATTTTGAGTGCCTGTAACAGGGCCGCTCCAAGGGTGGATTGCGCCTTTGTGCAAACTACTTTTTTGGCGCCCTCCCGTCTCCTAAAATTAAGATTTGTTTTAAAATTTCACATAAATATATAGCTAAAATTTCTATTATATGCCTATAACGTATGTAACATTTGTTTATACGATCAATAAATAGAAAACAAAAACGAATGTTCGTAGCATTGCATGTAACATGCTTATTACCACGTTAAAATTATCAAGCACTCGAAAAAGAAGCACATTAAAATTAAATAAATTTTTCACTAATATCATAAAAAAAAACAGGTATTAAAACTAAATATTTGCTTTTTGTGCTTTCACTGCAACAAAATTCTTAATTAAGTTTTTTAGATCTAATTTATCCAAAATTTCGGTTTCAATGCAAATCATTGATAAGTCTGTAAGTCGATCATCTTGCTTACATTAATATGGCTCAAAATTTCGTACCATATGTTAATTGAACAAATACATTTAAATAAAAATAATTTCGTTATTAAATTATCTGCTTGTACCATACTTATGTCTTTGGAATTATCTTCCGTTATCTCTAAAAGAGCTTGGTAAATTTCTTCGAGGTTATTCTTAGTGAATTATATTTTGATTTTTTTTATGCTTCAATTCGAGGTAAATGCTAAGACATCACTGTGTCAAACTTAGCTATTATTTCCACTAACTTTAAAAAATTGCCATTATCATTGTGAAAAGACTGTTTTGAAGAACCCCTGAAAGCCAGACATTGTCTTGCTAGGTACTGAATTATTTAAATTAATCTTTCCACTACTGAATTCCAGTGTTTCTTTTCTGTTTCGTACAATTTTTGTTGTGCAGAATCGATGGTAGTACTTTTATCTAAAGACATTTTAAGTTGACTATACTTTAAGGTATTTTTAATATGTGATGAGATAGATTCATGCTTTTTAAGTGTGTAACTTAAGTGTGTCCAGTTGCATCCATATTCATAAGTCAGCTTATTACTTTCGCTGCCAAATAGTTTGCAATGGTAACAAAATGCTGAATTCGGAGATTCTGAATATAACAGATAAAATACGTGTTTCGGTGCTAAAGCAATGACATTTTGAAATATTATCCTTTGAAAAAAAATTGAAATAAAATGAATCAAGACACGATATTTGCTAAAATTTATTTTGGTGACGAAATGTAAGACAAAATATTAACTGTTTTCTGTCAGCATTGTTTTCCTTTAACAGCTGGAAACGCAAATATATTTTAATTTGTAAAGTGAGTCATATCTGCTCATTTAATTGTCAATATATATATATATATATATTTGTACCTCCATTTAAATAAACCACGAGCCGCCACTGCCAGTACATAACGTAGTAGGTGGTCTATACGTATGCATAGCTAATGCACAAAAGTGCCTGATCAATAGTCTTCCGGGAAGTAGAAAGCTGAAGACACAAAACAATTTACGACTCTGATTTGTCACACTTTCGGTTCTGATTTGTTAGATGTTCGGTTCATTTTTTAATGCGCTTTTATTAGAGATAATTCTACATTTTATTAAGAACTAATTAAAGCTACATTAAGTTTCGATTTTTAATTACTAGACGAGTGGTATTGTAGCAGTGAACTGTGCAGAAACCCCTGGCAGAACACTCCAAATTGCGCCCCCTTCCACTACTTCGTGAACAACTTTACTAATAATTTTTCATTCCCTCATAATCATTGTACTTAATAAAACCCTGCCAATTCTCCTTACAAACGTGCTATTTTGAAAAAAAAAAAAAAAAAAAAAAAAACCAGTGAAACTCCACCTTTACTTTTTGTGATCCAGTTGATCTTGTGTTCAATTTTCTGCTTACGCCCAGACGGGGACCAGCCCTAGAATATGTGTCGACCCAGGCGCGTAGCCAGAAAAATGTTTCGGGGGGGGGGGGGGTATGAACTTATAATCCGTATAAATAGACCGAATTTTTGCACGGCATTAATCTTGTGACCACTAATCGAAAAATTTCGGGGGGGGGGGAAATATATCCCGATACCCCCCCCCCTTGCCCTGTGTCAACCCCCTGCAAAAGTAAAAAAGGCGCCCCCTTATATGCTCTTGATCAAGTTCTTCGATTTTGAGTTCGAAATGGCGTCCCTGCGAACATCGCGCCCCGATACTATGCTTACCTCGCTTACGGTGTCGGGCCGCCCCTGAGTCCCGCTAAACCTCTAGCTACGGCCTTGCTAAAAATAATTCTTTTTAGGACTTTAAGTTCCACTTTTGGTGATATAATATGAAAATAGAATCACTAAAATTGCACGTTAACAATATTAACTTCATATACAACGTTTCTTGTCAGTCTTGCCTCCGTTTGGCGCCCCTAGCACCGAGGCGCCCTTGTGCGACGCACAACCTGCACAACCGTAAGGGGCGGCCCTGGCCTGTAATGCTAAAGTCAACATAGTGCCCAAGGAGTTAATTTGGCAACACTGTCTGTATCCGCTACACTGCCAATGGCTGTCTCATGAAAATCTTATAATGATGATTAAAACACAAAATTGCCGTGTCCTAAGGAAAATGTCTAGTCGTAAGTTAGATTTTTGTTGTCATCATCAAAAATAGTCCAGTGGTATAACCTGTGACCATTTCTTTAATGTAAAACGAAGTAACGCATTCTCTTATGTCCTGTAATTCGAAAAATGTCATAAAAAGAAAAGACGTCCTATGTCCTATAGAGTCTTCATACAAGATCTTTACCATCCTGTAAATATCTTTTGAATTTTGTTCGAAGGATAGTCAAGAAACCTTCATTTAGTACCTTATGACAATTTTGAGTTTTAAACTTCATTCGGATATATGTGGTTTTGATATCAGACGTTCTTGTGCAGCGCCGGTGCAAGGTTATCCGGCGCCAGCCTGCAAAAAAACCTAAAATCGCCCCCCCCCCTCTCCTTTTCCCCCCTCCCCCCAGGAGAAATAAGTTGAAGAAAGCTTTTGTTGAAAAAAAAAAAAATTATTTATCGGGAAAATTAATTTTTCTACATTTCATATTTACAAGCTTTTCTATAATTTCTTTTCTATCTATCTCTTGACAGATTTCATTTTCAATAGCAGTCAAAGCTATATTTATGAGTCTTTCCTGAGATATACTTGACCGTAAATACGTCTTGATCGATTTTAATTTTGAGAACGATCTTTCGCTACAAGCAACACTAACGGGAATGCTGAGTAGTATTCTCAATATGATATTCAAGTTCGGGAAGCACAATTTATTTGACACAATTAAGTTCAGAATATCGAATGGGTCATTCATACCGGCTGTAAAAATGTCTTTGGAAGCTACTATTTTGTCAAAAAGTTCTTCTGCGTTAATATCTTCACTATCACCATATTGTAAAAAAAAATTATCAATTACTGCATTTTATTTTCAAATCTGCATTATCGATTTCCGATAAATTACACAAGAAACTAAAATTATCGCAGTGATTTTTCATTGCGTCAAATCTTTCATTTAATGATTCCCAAGCTGTATCCAAAATAAATAAATAAAAATAAAAAATAGTTTTGTTTGTAAATGAGCCCTGAAACAGAAACCAAGGTTTAAGATACGGCCGCATTTTTTGTATAATGCTAAAAGACTTATCAGAATGCTGAAATGAAATTAATGGGTTTCTCTTTTTTGCTAAAGCATTCGGAGAAAATTTGGAGCTGAAATATTGAAGAGAAACAGGGATAAAAGTAAAAATTTCCTGATAGGGAATTGTTATAGAATGGTAGTGTGGATAATCTTTTATTTTCAAAATTGATGAATTTAAATATATAAATTGTGCGTCTATGATTTTCAAGACCACTGCAAAAACAACACAGGAAAAAGAGATCGGACAATATCTCTCGGTGAGAAAAATGGAATTACCTTTATAGCAATTTGATAAAGCCATTATTTTAGCTTTTTTGCTAAAGAATTTTTCAACTCAGCTTAAACCCTGCGAACACATCACAATTTTTAGTTCAGTGGCAGTAAAACAGTCTCTCTGAGTCAAAAATCCCTCAACTTAGATTTTATTTATTAAAATTTTTGAAAATGCGTCTTTCAATATTTAATTTAGTGCAGTTAAAAAGTTTCCACTTGCTGTTCAAAATTTACGATTAAGTAGTTGATTTCCTTCTTAAATATTTGATCTGTGAAACAATTTCTGATACATTTTTTATTTTTTCGTTTAAAATTGTTCTATTGCTTTTTAATTAGCATAAGCTAAATTCGCGAGCACGGCGAATTATTATACAGTTTCTACTAAGCCAGATTTCTGATATCCAACGTGTCAGCGGCTTTTATGTACTCGGGTAATTGAGATTTTATTGTACACACGCACACAGGGGCGTAGCCACGGGGGGGGTCATACCCCCCCCCCCATGGGGAATTTTTTTCCATGCAAAATGTATATTCTTCACTACATTATCACACACGCGTATACATATATATGAGTTGTAGTAGTCGTAACCCCCCCCCCATGAAAAATTTCTGGCTACGCTCCTGCCACCACACCACACACACACACACACACCCACACACTATATATATATATATATATATATATATATATATTAGAATATTGTATATTTTAGTGGATGCTACATTGATTCGTAATATATATATATATATATAACTGCACCTATTCATGCATCTCGTTTTAAAAAATAAAAATATAATCACTTTAAAAAAAATAAAGTGTTCAGAAAGAAGAAAACGTTCATTCCGTATGAGGAGATGTTAAAAATCTAATCATTTCTTCTAAAGAACACCTATTTCAAAAATGCTTCTTACCTGCAATCATTATTAATATAAAACATATTTTCCTAAAATCTGTCCATTTATCAAATTTTTTTGGAAATTTTTGCTTTGGGGACAATTTGGCGCCCGCCTGCAAAGAAGGCCTTGCAGGCCCGCTTCCGCCGGCCCTGTTCTTGTGTTTGCAGTAATTAACGCTGCAACTTATTCCAGAATTTCATTTAGAAATTCAAATCTGACGTAGTTAGTATTTTTACATGCAGTAAAAGATTTGCAATTGTTCAATACAAATTAATCCATTCATTTAACTATGCCAAACGATAACCCTTGCCTTTTTCTTTATTCATGTATACATATGAATGTAACTACATGTTTATTTATTTTCTTTATTTTAGATGGAAAAAACATTTAATTTGGTTCAAAGAGCACTGAATTTGTCTGAAAGTGAAAGTGACCTTGACAGTTTTAAACCGGTAAAGCAGCCGATGGTGGATTCCGAATTCCATGTGTACTTAGATGGAGATGGTCGTTTGATTAAACCTAGAGAGCTGAGGTTATCTGTGTATCAAAGAGGTATTGATCCAGCATTACGTAAAGTTGTGTGGAAGCATATTTTGAATGTGTACCCACATGGACTGACTGCGAAGGAGCGAATTGCGTATATGAAACAAATGTCATCAGAGTATCAGAAATTAAAGCAAACTTGGCAAGATATTATTTCAAATGGTAATTTAACCGAAGAAATTCAATATGTCACAAATATGGTACGAAAAGATGTTCTCAGAACTGATCGCACACATAAATTTTACGCAGGATCAGATGATAATAAAAACGTTGTTTCTCTTTTCAATATACTTACGACGTATGCCTTAAACCATCCTAGTGTTTCTTATTGCCAAGGAATGAGTGATTTAGCTTCTCCAATTTTAGTAACTATGAAAGATGAAGCTCATGCTTATGTGTGTTTTTGTGCTTTGATGCAAAGATTAAAATCCAATTTTCATCTTGATGGTAAAGCTATGACTTCTAACTTTCAGCAGTTAACCGAACTTCTTGAACATTACGATTCCCAATTCTTCGAATATTTAAAAACCCAAGGTGCTGATGACTTGTTGTTTTGTTATCGTTGGCTTTTACTGGAGCTAAAGCGCGAGTTCGCTTTTGACGATGCCCTTTGTATGCTCGAAGTTTTGTGGAGTTCAATCCCCCCTTCGCCTCCGGAAAAAGAATTGTCTTTGTACGAAGAATTATTCTCTGTTAATACTTTCAGACCCCAATCACCCCGTATACATAGTCGAGAAAATCCGTATACTAAAGTTCGTGCTATAAGGAAACAAAATTCCGCCTCATCAATTAGAGGATTGATGAAAAGTAATAGTAAAGAAACCGATGAAACTGAAACCGAGAAACCATCGGACGTTCAAGCAGAATCAACTAGTAACAAAGAAAGCCCATGTACTAGCGCACAAAATGATTACCCCTCCTCTTTAAGTCGAAGGAATAGTGCTTCTGATATTACTAACGATGATTCACAAGATTACCTTCCAATGACTACATCAATGACAAGAGAACTGAGAATGGAGCTGGAAAATTTAAACAGACAGCTTCCTGGATCATTTTTACAACGGTCATACACAATAGATTCTGAAGATTTAGATTCACCTCGTTCGCCAGAATGTTGTGAATCAGCAAGAGAAAGTTTGCGATATTGCCAGCATCTTCAGAGTATTGATCAGTCAGTTGAAGATGATGCACCTGAGAGCTGGACAAGTGATGACTTGTCTGGTATGGACCAGATTTGCAGACTTGGTTCTGCTAAAAAGACTCAGAAACATCCAGATTATTTACATTTAAATGGTGGCGAAGGCGGTGGTGGTGGAGGCGATTCTAATTACTGTTGTACTCCTGACGAACAGTTTGATATAGACTTTGATGTGCAGTTAAAATCTAGTTCTGACATACCATGCAATGGAGAAATTCTGGAGAACGAAGAGTCTGAAGACAAAAATGGTTGTGCATGTCATTTAAAATCAGTCATACCCATAAGACTTGTGCATAGTCCTGGTATTGACAACAGATTTCAGAGACATGGAAGTGATAGCTCGGATTCATTATCTGAAAGCTGCCCAGGTCGAATCGAAAGTGATCCGGAATATTCGCCTGTTGGTTTGCAGAATACAGCTTGTGGCTCCTCTGAAAACAATGTCTCAAAAGAAAGCGGATTTCACGATGATAAGTTAAATAGGAAAAAGAGCGCTGCTCTTTTTATGGCATCCAGTGTTGCACCAGAATCACTGACTAATTCGTGTGTTGAGGCCTTAGAATATAGCGGCAAATGTCAAAAGTCAACTCTCCCCCCTCCTTATGAGCTCGGAGGAGGCAATCCGTTCATGTTGTTTCTGTGCCTAACTTTGCTACTTCAGCATCGTGATATGATAATGAAAAGTCACATGGATTATAATGAACTAGCTATGCATTTTGATAAGATGGTTCGTAAGCACAATGTTCATCGTGTTCTTCATCAAGCACGTGCGATGTTTCGTGAATATTTACAAATGAGTTGTCAAGAACAGGATTCTGACCCCCATGTCTGACAGTTGTATAATCTATTTAAATCAAACTTTTAATATATATCTTTTCGACTGTAATTTAGCTAAATAAATTCATATACATTTATTTCTTATTGCGTATTCCAATAAACTATTTAATATTTAACTGCTTGTAACTCCTGTGAAACATAATGTCGAAAAAGAATACGGAATGTAAGTTCAGTTTTTATTTCAAAAAATGATATAATGCAACACTAGTACGTAATGGTTTAGGGAATCTGCTTGGTGTTTGGTTATGTAGTTTTATAACTTTTTTGTTTTTTTAGGAATTGGTTTAGTTGAAAACATTTAGTGGGGTTTAAGCTATTTTGGCAAAAACTTCTTTTTAAAGCTGCTCATTAATTTTTTTAGCAATCATATTAAAGACAGAAAATTAGGTAATATGGAAATAATATGCAAACATTCAGTTTTGTTTGTTTTTTAATGATTAAATCATTTGTTAATTTTAGGTATAAGATGACTATTTGATTTTAAAATTATACAACCCAGCTTTGTGAGATATTGTATAATGCTATCTTTGTCTGTGTCTTAAAGAAATCGAAATTAATATAGCCTATAGATGACGTTGTACTTTCACCGCACTTGCATCTGTTTGTTGTTTTCAACAGCAAATAGCTCTTTTTTCGTTTATCCCGAGACATTGAAGTTCCACCTCTTACTGGCTCTTAGAACAGTATTCGACACTGAACAAAACAATAATCGTTATCCGTTATATCTCTTAAGAAAAAATTATTAAAAAGATTTCTTTGATTTTATTAACTTTAAATTATTTTTCTACACAGCAGTACAGTTTAAAGCGTGACGTTTCAATGACGACTGCGCAGATTCTCCTGCTGTATTCAACCCAGACAAAGGGTATTTGAAATATCGGTTTTTATTATCCTTAATCACTTAAAAACATAAAAAGGTCATTGGAAAATGAATTAAATTTAATACTTTTGAATGTTGATAATCGAGTTTCTTCCAATGAAGTACATTAGGAAATCCCAAAGCTATCACACAGAGAGCAAGTCCGTCGCAGAAATGCTAGGCTCGTCAAAATGCTCTGAGGAGAGAACCCTATTTTGAAGGTCAAAAAGGATATTCAATCCCAATTGTTATGTGCGGAGGGGGCAAGCGCCCCCCCCCCTAGAAAAAGGAAATTAATGTAAAAGATCCTATTTTTACTTCCATAAAATGAATGTATATGTCAATCTTATAACCAGGCCGTGGATTATATGCAATCGCATATTTGCATATGCAGTTGCATATTTCAGGTGTTTTTGATGATTTTGCATAAAATGTCATATTTTCTCTGTTGGATGCATATTTCAATCTCTTTTGCTTTGAATTTGTAACATTTTTTACATTTATTTGTAACATTTTTTTACATTTATTTGTAACATTTTTTACATTTATTTGAATTTTTAACATTTATTTGTAACATTTCAGTATTTTTTTTTCTTTAACTCTTTAAGTCCAACGCTTTGAAAAATTTATACAACCTCAGGTTCCCAGCAAAATAGCATATACACTTTCAATTTTTTTCGTGTGTATTTGCAACAATTTAAATTAAGTCAGCCTATAGATTAAAATTTTAGAAATGCCCAGAATGAAAGCAAGCATACCAACCCTGATGAAGACGTGGATTTCGGATTATGGACAAGACCTAACTCCATAAAAGATGTAGTTAATGCTTTGGACAACGTCTATTCTTCTTTTTTCATTGCGGTAGAAATGCTTAGTGATATGTAAATCCGAAAAGGTCTATCGATAAATAACACATTTTTTTCCTTTTAAACATCAGACATCACAAAATTAGAATATCAAAATCTGCTTCTGAGTGATGTAATTAGTCAAGTTGTAAAAGTACAGGAATACGTAGGTAAGATTTTAGAGTCATTAGGAGAAGAAATCAGTGAGAAATTGAATTTTATTTTAAATAAAAATTCAGGATTTTTGGCAGCGAATAAAATAAATAATTTTATTAATGGTGAGGTGAGTGAATTACCGGAAAAAGTAGAGCCATCCAAAGCAAAATATTATAAGTACTGTCCAGTGACATTCGTTGATCTTGAAAGAGCATTTTCAGCATATTAAATGATTTTAGATGATAAAAGACAAAGCCTTACTATTGAAAATTTAGAAAAACACTTAGCTGTGTATTGCAACAAAAATTACTGAAAGCAGTTTTAATTCGTATTTCATATCACTAATTGTGAATAAAAATTTCTCATTCTGTCTTTTATGATGTTTTGAAGTTTCAAAGGGGAAAAAATGTGTCATAATTGCAAGGTAAATGGTAGAAAATACTTTTACAAGTCAATACGTTTTTATTTTCTGTTAATATGTGAATATTTTTTCAGTTATTTGGTGCTTATTTTTAGATTTTTAGTGCATATTTTTAGACTTTTAGTGCATATTTTTAGATTTTTTGATACATATTTGCATGCATATTTTGTCACTTTTTAAGTGCATATAACCGCGGTCTACTTATAACTAACCGCCCCCGCCCCCGACAAACTTGCATTAATACGCCGCTGAATGTGTGTTAGAACCATTTAAAAAATCCTGCGCCCAACGAATTCGCCCTAAGACCAGGGACAGCCCTACGGCCGGCGTTTCGGCTCGAATTCGAAAAATACATCTTTTATTAGCAAAAAAAAAAAAAAATGTTTAAAATTAATTTGAAGGATATATTTCTAAATACCTTTACCAGCTGATGTATTCGTCGTTAATCGATTAGTATGTTCTACAGATTTTTCAAAATCCGCGGATTTTCGTTTGCATACAAAGAATGGAATTTGCTTTCTATATTTCTGCCAGTATGCTAAGTTATAACTCCTGGATATTGCTAAAAGATTACAGGTGTCCCCAATTTCAAGATTTTTTCAACTTGTCCCCAAAATGTAAATCAGAAATTGGGGACAAAATTGTAATTAAAATAATTATTTTTTACCAATTTAAAAATTATTCAATCATATCTTCCATTTATTTTATGAATGTTAATTATGCTGTAGTTGAATATAAATATAAGCTTGTTCTAGGAAAGTTCTTTGATATTGTCAAAGGTCACCAATTTTTGTTTCAGAATTGGGTCCCCAATTTCTGTGTTTTTTGCGATTTGTCCTCGAAAAGTAAAGACGCAATTGAGAGTAATTTTTAATTATTACATTGTCTAGTGTTAATTATTTCATTAGTTACAAAATGTGCCCTATTTTGTTTCAAAATTGGGGACATGTCCTCAATTTTACGTTCGAATATATGCGACCCTCAACCATTCAACTGCATAAGTAAAATCTGTTGATAGTCCAGTCTACAATCTCATTGACTCAAATGATATCTTCCACCAACACCTGAGTAAAATAACCTCGTATCGATATCGCCTACTCCTTGTTCAAAAATCTGGTCACCTTAGATTTAAGTCAAAGCTACTCGAAGACTATCGTCTAAAGACCTCTGCCGATACCCAGAGACCGTCGCTGCTACAATGTATTTGAACGGGGAAATTTGACCTGGTTCGGAAGCGGCGACACATGGGCGACCCTCTACCGAACAATAGATGGGGTGGAAACCACAAGTGTAAAAGCCGCAATGTTATCCACGGTTCCCAATTACCTATTGTCCGGAGTATCTCCCTCTTTCTTCTCAGTGCGAAAAATTTATTGCTTACAAGTGATAATTGGCCAAGCGACCCGCGACGGTCTCTGAGTATCGGCAAAGGCTTTAAGCAGGGCCAGCTCTAGCCGTTTTGCAGCCCCGGACAAAAGTGTATAATACCACCCCCTCCACACACACACCAGTAAAAAAGCTATTAAAAAATAATAAGTTGTTGACAAATACGTTCCTATAAAATGAATAGCTCTTTAAACCAGGGTGCGAATTGATGGGGGGGGGGGATGCCGGGGATCGTCCCCGGCTAAAGAATGTAATATCCCTGCCTGCAGAAATATTATTTGATCCCTGCCTTGCCTGGGATACTATTTGTCCCCTGCTAGAGAAATATTAAACTAATCTCTGTCCCTACAAGTTCAACAGTACTTAACGATTTTAATTATTGAAAATAGAAATTCTTCTTTTGTTTACTAGACAAAGAAGCAAGTTGCAAACATCACTTTGAAATAGATATACGCATGCCTGATGCCACTTCTCATTCTGTAACTGGGGTCAGGTTTCAAAGGAAGACTGCGAAGTGTACGAACAAGCACTGCTTTGCCGCGAGTCGAATTTGAGGGAAGACGTAGAATCGACATAGGCAGGAATATATGTGCATAGAAAATTGGGGGTCGACTTTTGTTTGAATTTAAGTCACTTACCAGAGATGTTGATAGCTGCATTCGCCATGTAATACCTAATATATTATGTGAGTGGAGAAACCACTTCAGTCACAAAATTGCGAAAAATCGTCTTCGAAGAAAATAAGCTTAGAAAGGCAAGATGCGTGTTGAGGGCAAGAACAACGTTAGTCTGTTGAGTAGTTTCGTAGATGTGGGGCTTCTTTTTCGAACGATGGGCGACAATGATCAATGTTCGACACATGACAATGAATCAATGGTCGAGAATGATCTATTTTAACACTATTATTGGCCACCTGCCCTGCCCTAGGGGTTGTTTTCTAAGAAATAGTTATTCCAGCTTCAATGTTAGATTTTCATCTCCATAATTTTCTGCAAGCAAAGCACTTTTTTTCTCCTAAATTCATGTTCTTGACTTTTGTGTACCATAAATATGGTTACACAATAAATGGTGATTTGATTTGAATGATTACCTTTTTCCAAATTTTCAGCTGACTAAAAGCCAGTTGAATCCAGAAACAGCATAAGTCCGAATCAAATTTTAAATTTTCCTGAGCCTAATTGATGTCGAAATTAGGTAATATTTGCATGACAGAAGCATAAATGCATTTTATGACAGAGGAAAAAAAAAGTTTAAATATTTGAAAATTTGGAGGAGTACTGAAGTTTTTTCTCTCTCCTGAAAAATTTCCTTTTTGTGACTGAAATGGTATCTGCACTCACCGATTCAATTACACTTTTCTTTCTTTCTTTTTTTTCAAATGTCCCCCGTTGGAGAAAATGTTCAATTCGCACCCTGCTTTAAACAAAAACAAGGTAAGAAAAACACATTAAAAACTATAAAAAAAAATAATAATTTAAAAGTTTTTTCCCTGGCTTTTAATTCCGCGAACTTTCTCATTTTTTCTTTGAAATTGATCAGTTTGTTCAACTAATTCGTGTTACACTAATTCATTAAGCCAAAGTTAAATCATTTACCCTATCTTAATTGTGGAAGGTAAAAAATTTTTAGTTAACTTCAATTTTTTGGGTCTTCTCTGCACTTGTCATAATTAACGGCAAAGAAAGCGGCAAAATCTAAAAATTTTGATTGGGCTTTCCTTTTTGAATAAGGCCATAACTGGCCCTGAGTGGCTATTCGGACCAGCGGTGCCATTAGCCCACAAGCTATTCAGACCTTTCTGTAGTGCTTCCATCTATATCCAACTTTTTAAACTAATCATGCAATTAAACTTGTTTAGTTGATCTTCGATAACACAGAAGTGTAGATCTAAACTTCTGTGTTATCGAAGAATCATGCTTTTCTTTATTCTTTACGGAAAACATCGGAAAGAGAAAATCTAAATGAGGGCTATATAAATTAGCTTTAGTTATTTCGTTTTTTATTATTTTTCTATCATGTGTAAATGTTTTTGGAGTACTGGAACATAGTTCAAATACAATTTTCACATTGACCTTATGTGTGCTAAGCAGCAGGGGTGTAGTGGGTCCGGAACGACGTTCCGGTACTTTTCTGCGAGCCGGAACGGTGTTCCGGAATTCAAATGATATTATTATTGTAGATCTAAACTTATTTTCTGAAAAAAGAAAAAATATTCTCCTTTAGTCTGTGCTTGCACTAGGAATCTATCTGTTTTCATTCTATGGATACCGTAGTGAAGGACGTATTTATGGGGGGGGGTCCGGACACCCCTCCCCCGAAATTTTCATTTTTGTTACTAAAGTGATAATGATATAGCCTTTTTTTTGTAAAAATTCAGCCTTTTTTACCGTTTGGAACCCCCCCCCCAAATTGTTTTTCTAGATACATGCCTGACCGTAGTAGTTGAAATCATCGCAGTGAACTGATAGCAGAGTCTACTCGACTAGGAATTCAATCCCCAGTCCTATCCAATTAATTAAAAACCTGAAAGCGCCTTATTGAAATCAGTGGTAAAATTTCAATACTAATTGATGCATCCACCACTCTTGACCACTCTGATTGTGTTCATGAGCTGAGTCTTAGCTGCGTACCCCCATTATAGCAAAACTACTTCCATTGTGTATTTAAAATGTGAGATGGACAATCATGTGAATGTGAACCAATTCTCACCTTCTCCTATAGTTGAACTTCTGAGATTATAACAGAAAGCTAAAAATACTTATTTCATGATAAATAACTCGGAGAAAATTTTGCCGGATTCGCTAGTGATGGAGCAAGTATAATACCAGGGTGTTGAGCGGAGTTTGTCTCAGAAATTTCCACAGTAGTTTGGCATTGCTTAAATCATCATCTGAAACTTGAAGCTGGAGAAGCAATCAGCCAAGTCCATGGAGTCAGACATTTTCAAATATTTATGAACAAACTTTAAACTTTGTACGGTTGATCTCCTAAGAATCAAGTAGAGATCCCAGGGCCTGATTACCGAAAAGGCTGGGGAAGGTTGAGCTTCCCCTCTGAATTTGAAGAGGGGGGGAGGCAAAAATGCCTGAAAAACTGCAATAAAAATTCAAAATTTTGTTTATAAATGATCTTTTTATTGTAAAGATTTTTGTTGAAGAGAAGTGGAAAGCTATTTTTAAGGTTTTTCAGAATCTGATACTTCATGTCGTAACATTTCTAAATTGGTTCAGTTTGGAATGTTTTTGCCTGGGACATCTGCTCTAGTTGAGAGATTTTTTCTATTATGGGAATATTTTGTTGGCAGAAAGGGTTAGACTTTCAGTATATAATATTTAACATTAAATATCAAAATTAAATCTGAACTTTGATGTTATGACTTTTATGATGTCATGAAAACCAAGAATTTCCGAAAAAAAAAAATGTCTAATTAAAAATACGTCAGTGGCGGCCCGTGGTCAAAACTGTTAGTGCAGCCGGAAGCATATGAGCCCCCCCCCCTTCCTCCGGACAGGAATGGAAAATCTTCGTTATTGAATTCGAAAGCTGGCGAATTAAGCCCTCACCGAAGGAAAAAAAAAAAAAGAAATTACATAAAAAATGTAAGAGATCCTATTTTATTTCCATAAAATGGACATAAATTTCAACCAGCCGCTCTTATCCTCAAAATTGCATTAATCCATGTCTGATTCGAATTTTCCTTTGTAACGATAACTTGAGAAGAAAAAAAAAAAAAAAAAAGAAAGAAAACTTACTTATTTTTTATAAGTCAAATCAATCCTCCTTTCTTTTAAACTTGCGAATCGGTCAGTGATGCCCTCATAAAAAGGCGTTGTTTTAATTCAGATATCAATAATTTTAAAAGCTCTTTAAAATTTCCCATGTTTAAAGAATTTTCTCGCTCGCCATGTCCTCTAAATGCCAGTTCTTGCTTACTTAAAAACAATACTGCTTTGATGGGTAATTGTCCATTCATAAGCGTCTATTCAGGCTTACCTTCTTGATAAATTCAGCAATATAAAGTCGAGAGTTTGCCGAATATATATTCTCCTTACCCCCTCCCTCACTTCTCGAGCCAATCAGTGCGTCGAATTCACAAGTGCTGCCGACGTTTGAAAATCTTTCATGAGCTGAGTCTTAGCTGCGTACCCCCATTATAGCCTATGCCGGAGGGACTGCTTACGTAATCGTTGTCATAGCAACGGTGCTGCCAATGTTCTTATCAGCGCTCTGGGCTGAACCCCTGATTTTCCCAATTGAATTGCGGGAAGATTAAAGTGCTTTTTTTCTGAATGAGCAATCCGGCCACAATACGGTTTTTTTTTGCTTGGTTTTTTTTTTTGAGATTTTTTTAATTTACCGTAGGAATTCCATAATTCTAATCTGAATTTAGGAAAATTAATAGAATAAAAATTATTTTAAAGTATGTGCTGATAATTTCAAGTACAGCCCGACTGTACTTGCTGTATCCCACTAGCCGCCACTGAAATACGTCTAAATAAATAAAGTTTAAAACTCCAGTAAGGTAATGTTTTTAGTTTATTTTTTAAAGTAATTTCAAAAATACTACTTAATCTCGTTGCAATGAACTAAACTATTATGAATATTAATGAATAAAATATTTTTATGAAAGGAAAATTTCAGATAAACGAATAAAAATATTTATATCAAAGGAAATCATTAGTACTAATTAAATCAATGAACTTTCATTTTAACGAAGAAAATATTTAAATATTTTTATTCAAGTAAATCATTAAAACTTTACTTTTCCCAAACAAAAAGGGGAGGGGTGGGGACGAAACAAGACTGAGCTTCCCTTCACTTCAGAGGTTAATCGGGCCCTGATTCAAGCATCTGTAGCTAGCCTCGAAACGGAAAATCAAACGAGTTTTAAAAGTAAGATGGATTGCCAATTCTCTCCGAATTGTTTCTGCAGTCTTTCTCTGTCAAAGCAAAACTATACAGTTTTTTTTTTTTTTAAATTAGTTCAAATCGACTAGTTGAGACCAAAACTGGACAAACAGAACGATGTATTTTCCAAGCTGTACTCAAGCTCATCTCATCAAAACAGTGGCGGCTCGTGGGATACAGCAAGTACTGCCGGGCTGCACTTGAAATTATCAGCACATACTTTAAAACTATTTATTCTATAAATTTTCTTAAATTCAGATTAGAAAGATGGAATTCCTATGGTAAATTTTAAAAAAATTTCAAAAAAAAAAAAAAGTATTGTAGTAACGGCCGGATCGCAGTGGCGGCCCGTGGTCAAAACTGTTAGTGCAGCCGGAAGCATATGAGCCCCCCCCCCCTTTCCTCCGGACAGGATTGGAAAATCTTTGTTACTGAATTCGAAAGCTGGCGGATTAAGCCCTCACCGAGGAAAAAAAAAAAAAAGAAATTACATAAAAAAATGTAAGAGATCCTATTTTACTTCCATAAAATGGACATAAATTTCAACCAGCCGCTCTTATCCTCAAAATTGCATTAATCCGTGTCTGATTCGAAGTTTCCTTAGAATTTTCTTTTGTAACGATAACTTGAGAAGAAAAAAAAAAAAGAAAACTTACTTATTTTTTATAAGTCAAATCAATCCTCCTTTCTTTTAAACATCCCCATAAAAATGCGTTGTTTTAATTCAGATATCAATAATTTTAAAAGCTCTTTAAAATTTCCCATGTTCAAAGAATTTTCTCGCTCGCCATGACCTCTAAATGCCAGTTCTTGCTTACATAAAAACAATACTGCTTTGATGGATAATTGTCCATTCATAAGCGTCTATTCAGGCTTCCCTTCTTGATAAATTCAGCAATATAAAGTCGAGAGTTTTCCAAACATATATTCTCCTTACCCCCTCCCTCACTTCTCGTCCGAGCCCAATCAGTTAGTCGAGTTCTCAAGTTCAGCCGCCGTTAAAAAATCGTTCATCGGCTGTATCAGTCACATTCTCCCTATCCCGGAGAGGCTGCTTACGTATTCGTTGTCATGGCAACGGTGCTGCCAATTTTCTTTTCAGCGCTCTGGGCTGAACCAAAGATTTAACTAAATAAGCCAATCTGCAAAGGATTATATATATGAAAATATGGATAACAGTTTTGCGGGAATTTTACATGAGCAGTAATCATAAATTGTGAGCATATGTAAATCGCAAAATATTGAAAAGTCGCCATTGGTGACAAGCTATCCTAGCTGTTCCGTTGTTTTTATCAAAGAAAACATATGAAGAATGTTTTCTTAGAGCTAATTATTAACTTATTAACTATACATATACGCAAGTCGCCAAATAATGAAAAATCGTCATGGGTGGCAAATTCGCAAGGTGCCCAATAGGTTTTACGTAATTAAAAATACAGCTGAAACAGATGTTCTGATTTTATTACGTTTTAGCTCCTAATTAATATAACTTCTGAATGGCAACATTAATTATCATTGTGTTTCTGAGCAGTGCAAATAAGTTTTCCAGCAATTATACGCGGAGTCCGCACTCCAGGTGGAGTATAGCTCAGGACCCGTACAACACGGATTCCTATAATAAAATATCTACCGTGCTATGGACGAGGTTTACTGTACTGTGAAGTTTAAATTTTTATTTACCAATGAACGTGCAAGAACTAAGCAATGTGTAGCTCAGTAACATTTTATCTGATCCAATCTTCGGGTTTCTGTTGAAATTATGTCTTTTTTACGAATAAGCATTATTAGGGGGCGAATGCCTCATATCAAGAGCGAGCGTAGCGAGTCTGGGGGCCTTGGCCCCTAGTAATATATGTAAAAAAATACATGTGAAGCATATTCTACAGCCTACGAAATACTGTAACAATAGATTAAGGCTGTTGTGAACTAATAGTATTTAAATACATGTAAAATTATGTCGCATACTTTTATGTCACTTTTTTATGTCGCATTTTTGGGACACCTTTTTCAATAAAGGGTGTTGAGAGATAAAATGACATAGTCATTAAAAGCTGTTGTGAACTAATAGTATTTAAATGCATGTAAAATTATGTCGCATACTTTTATATCGCATTTTTGGGACACATTTTTCAATAAAGGGTGTGGAGAGATAAAATGACATAGTCATTAATATATATACAATAGTTTAAGAACACGGGTATGTAACACCACAAAGAACCAATCATTGGCTGCAAACGGTTTAAGAGCAAAATAAAAGAATAACAAATTGACACTCCGTGGATTCTAACCCAACCTTAAGACGGAGCAACGGTTTAACACGGGGATGGAACACTACAAAAAAAAAAAAAAAAAAAAAAAAAAAAAAACGGACCCTGGCTGCAATCAATCCCAAACAATAGACAGAACCTGCAGTTTAAAAACACGGATACAGAATAATAATTCGAAACCTACCAGCAGACGAAATCAACGCTTAAGATCACTATGATAGAAAAACACAATAAAAAAATTACACTACCTGCATTCGAACCCAACAAACAGAGGAAAACCTCAGTTAAAGTATAATACTAGACTATGGGCATTCTTCCCATTCAAACCTAACCTCCAGACGGAACAATGGTATAAGAAAACAGTTAAAGAATAATACTACACCATGGACATGGACACTTCTTCGATTCTAAGAAATTATCATGAATTACCGATGATTCTTTCTTCCGATGAGATTTTAATGTTAATTTTCGCTCTCAAGAATCTCAGCCGTTAGTTGATTTTTTAAAAGAAAAGTTTGATCTAACTATGAATATTTCTCGACTTCAATCAACAACGCCTTTCGGTACAACGATAGATGCTGTATTTTCAAGAAAATTAGCAAATTTGGAGAGTAAAATTTATCTTTCACATCATAGTTACCACAAACCTATAATTTCATACATAAAAAATTATGATGTCATTCAAGTACCTATTTCCAAAGAAAAATATGAATATAACATTTATATAATCTTTGTAAAGTACATGAATTATACATATAATTAAATTATAATATGATATTTATTTTAAGTTTAATTATTTCAGTGATATGGGTCGTAAACGTCAAAGAAGTTTTACTTCAATCGCGCGTAAAGATTAAACGCACACACTTTTTTTTTTTTGTTGTTGTTGTTGTTGTCTGGGAAGGTTGAAAGTTTTTAGCTTTATTTGTTACTGTGTCCACGTGTTATTGGAATCTATGATTTAACCGTTTTGAAACATGGAGTCCCGTTATTATCCAATTTGCGTCTTGTTTGAAACTCCGTTTAACACATGGAAAGAAGATGATAAACGACAACCACTAAAAGAAAATAGACCGACACCAAAATTGTCCATTCATAACAAAAAATCAGGTTCGTCTCAGCATGGTCGTAGCTTCCATTTATCATGATATGCACTATTCTCGTGGCTATGGGCAGTTTTTATTTACAAAAAAAAATGTTTTGTTGGCCGTGTTTAACCGTTGAGATAAAAAAGAGCGTTTGGAATGGTACTGGATAGGATGGATTAACCACCATGCACGAGTATGTAAAACACATGAAAGCTCAATCGAGCATTTAAAAAATTCTTTAAAATTTAAGGAGTTGATAAGAAGTGGGAGTTAAATTGCTGACGCATTAAAGGAAAACTCTCGACTTCATATTGCTGAATTTATCAAGAATGTAAGCCTGAATAGACGCTTCATACAATTACCCATCAAAGCAGTATTGTTTTTAAGTAAGCAAGAACTGGCATTAAGAGGACATGGCGAGCGAGAAAATTCTTTAAACATGGGGAATTTTAAAGAGCTTTTAAAATTAATGATATCTGAATTAAAACAACGTCTTTTTATGAGGACATCACTGACTGATTCGCAAGTTTAAAAGAAAGGAGGATTGATTTGACTTATAAAAAATAAGTAAGTTTTCTTTCTTTCTTTTCTTTTCTTCTCAAGTTATCATTACAAAAGAAAATTCTCAGGAAACTTCGAATCAGACACGGATTAATGCAATTTTGAGGATAGGAGCGGCTGGTTGAAATTTATGTCCATTTTATGGAAGTAAAATAGGATGTCTTACATTTTTTATGTAATTTCTTTTTTTTTTTTAAATCCTGGGTGAGGGCTTAATCCGCCAGCTTTCGAATTCAGTAACAAAGATTTTCCGTTCCTGTCCGGAGGAAGGGGGGTCATATGTTTCCGGCTGCACTAACATTTTTGACCACGGGCCGCCACTGCATCAAAACAATTTGTAACAGATATGGCACTCATGCACGACGTTTTTTTAAAAACTTTTTATTCTCTCTGAGTCTTTGAAGAAAAGAAACATCACCATCGTGTATGCAATTAAGAAAATAAGTTGAACCACTAGATTCTTAGAATTAATGTCGACAATAAAGGGAACACATTTTAAACGCGGAGGTAGCAATGCAGGAAATGAAATTTGGAACTGTCCACCTGACCAGTCACTGGAGGTTCCAGGGGAGGGGCTAGGAGTGTTTTAGCCTCCCCAATACATTGTTAAAGGACAACAATCTGCTTTATTATACACTTTGGATAGGTAAAATGAAATTTTTTTAAATAAATTATCCCCTCCCAAAATTATTTACCTTTGTTTACACTAAAATTTTGCTTTATTGTATATTTTGTTTGAGGTAATTAAGCTTTTTTCAAAATTATACACAGCCTTCTATATTGGTTACTGACAAAAAAGGCAGAGACGTTTTTATGTCAGGTTGTCTTCTGAACTCCCAATAACTCCCCTCCCCCCCCCCCTCCTTCTCCCACGAAGTCGTGCATGCGTTCCGGGGAAAAAAATTTTAGCACTACAACACTGCTAAGCAGATAATATTTTTGCACTTATTTAATTGTAAAAAAGCTGGTGTTAGGTTTAGCAATATAAAAAAAGGGTTAGGTCATAAAATGAATAATATTTAATTTTAAATAAATATAAGCATAATAAATTTTGATTAAAATTTTCTTAGTCCCTTTATATTATGCTAGTTACAAGTACAGTAGTGCACATTTAAATAAATTTAAGAAATATTTCCTTTAATACAGCAAATTTCCATAACTTTTTCCTTTTTAAGTTTTATGAACACGTTAACCTATGACGTGTGGTAAAAGGAGTAAGTATTCTAGGAGATAAATTATCATATTTAAAGAATATTACGCAAAATGCTAAATAGTGGCGTTATTTAGTATTATTACATTTTACATCTCTTGTATTTAAGAAATAATAATTTCATTTGTTCTATTTAAGTATTTATAACATCAAAAATTGGTTCTAAGAATTCAGCACCATTAATATGGTCACCGTTCATACCAGAGTTCTGGCCTACCGCTTGGAAGTCTATATAACGCTCTGGAGTTTTGCGCGGTTTTTTTCCAGATGTCACGTAACTACACCTTTAAACCCTTTAAAAGTCCTCCCCCTAGGTAGATAATAATTCCTGGAATATTGTAGGAGTAATTTTATATACAGGAACACTCTGAGAAAATAACTTTTGCGCACATGGTAATTAATAAACAAAATGATTAAAATGTATTCTGAAAAATACTATGCACGTACGAAAAATATCCAATCCAAGAAGAATTTTAGAAATTAAAAACTATAAACAAATTATTGAAGATCAATTTTTAAATTACAAAACTACTATATTTACTGCATTAAACATTTCTGGAATACTATCCAATTATATATAATGTTATATACAGAAACACCGTGAACAAATGAGTTTTTGCGTACATGGATATTTCAGTGGTAAATAAACAAAAGAATTAAAATGAATTTTGAAAAATAATATGCAGATGCAAAAAGTAAACAATCCAAGGTGAATTTTAGAAATGAAAAATACCGTTCGAATTTCTAAAATGCTTTGCAGACACGAAAAACAAATTATTCGAGATCAAAACTATATACAAATACACCAATAATACAAACTATTTTTTAGCACACCAAAGGTCAGTCACCAAATTGTATTTCAGCTATGCTGTAGTAGGTCAAAAATATTTGCATATTGTCAAATAATAATAATAATAATAAAATAAATAAAATGAAACAGAAATAAATAAATAAAGTAAATTTATATTGCCCTCCATGTACATTTTAGATTTATGAATTATCATTCTTCGAAAAACTATAAAAACATCTTTTTAGCTTAAACCAAGCAACGCTAGAACGTTTCCAAACAAAATAAAGGCGAAAGGGGGGAAATTTAGTTACCGGGTGTCCTCGCCAAGCGCCGATGTGTCGCCAAGCTTGGAGTTTGGTCGAAAGGGTTACTTCCCACACATCGGCACGCCAAGAGATCGCCAACAATTTCAGCCCCTTTTCAAGAAGGGTCAGTGCGTGACCCTGCAGATCTAGACTCATGGAAAATATCACGAGGATGGCCCCCGTTCTAAAGAGGGGATGGCAGAAGCGGGAAGATAGCAACCCATAAATTACTCCAGCAAGTGTCATTGTGAAATCCGTGTGGTACATGCAACGCTTTGAAGTACAGTATTTTGCAATGAATTTCGTGTATTGAAAGGGGTATAATAAGAGTTCCTTTATCAGCAGCAATAATTTAAAACTTGTCTTTAGAAAAATATTTTAAAACGCTAGAAGCATCGCACTTACTATCGCTTGTTTTGAATTTTTTTTTTAAATATTTTATTCTTTTTTTTCACGATTTTAAAATTCACTAATTTTAATTTAAAATGCGTGCGCTCACTGTCTCAGGAAGGAAGGAAAGAAAGGGAAATTTGAAGGAAGAAAATTGCGTTAACTATTTACATATATTTACCTCAAAATTTACTTATTCGTTTTAGTTGTGGACGCAGGATCTTATTTTAGGCTGGGTATTCGGAGCACGTGACATGGCGTTTCCATTTTATAGTTGTCCTAGAAACTGCACAGATAGTATCAAAACACGTACTAAAATAATCTTTCATACATTGTGAAGGTTTAATTTCTACCTGAAAATCAAAGTAAATTATCTGAATATTTTAATTGAATCCAGCAAATTATTCGAAGGGTTTAGTTTCATAAATTGACATTTATTTTCTTATTTTATAAAGATAGTTGCAAGTTATGCATAAATGTATAAACTTAATAATATCTGATGCTGATAACTAATAAGTAGTTTTACAAAATCCTCTAAAGTTTTAGACGTTCTAAAATTTATACTTTTGGTCAGAGAAAAGAGAAAATCAGATTTTTTTTTTCCGGAAACATATATCGTAATTTAATGTGTTCTCTTGAGTATTTGTAGAGCCTGAAATATTTGACCCATTAACCGTATATAGAACAATGTAAAACTAAAATTAAAAAAAAAAACTGTTAATTTTTTTAAAGCATTTTCTTAAATTCATGTTAAATATTTTTTGCAATTCCCCTAAAGAACTCTTGAGCAATGTGACAGAGGCGTTTAAAAGTTTAATGTTAAGAAAATCTTCATGCACGGGTGATTTGTGAAACGTAAATTAATTTCATTTAAGTAATATTCCACAATAACTTTTTTTTTCAGGGTTTCCCGCAAGTACCCTACAGAGGGTGTTATGTTCACACATTTTTGTAACGATTTTGCAAAGATATATATAGAAATAAATATAAGAATTTTATTTTCTAATGTGTTCAGTCTGATAGCCCTTTCTTTGAACCATCATATTACATCTTGATTTCAAAGATGAAAGTCCTTTTCTTAAAACATCAAGGCTGATATTGTTCCACTCCTCCATCACAATCTTGTAGTAATATATGAATGCATCTTGTGTTTGCGTGATTATGGCAACGCTATACAAGGGCAATCTGCCAAGGATGGAGGGGGGGTGCCTAGGTAGGAGAACTTTCTAAGGGGTTCTAAAGCGTATTCACGTTACATCTGGAAAAAACCTACCAAAAATCCAGACTTTTAGATCGACAGCTGCTCGATGGGACCCGATCCCGGGACCTTCACTCGTCGGCCGTCTACCATTTTCAGTGACATAACTACTGTGCGATGGTAAGGCTATAAATGTATCTTAAAGAAATGAATGTAGAAATATAATTCAACTCATCTTCGTTTAGAAATATATTTAATTTTGTATTTCAATTCCATTCATTATCTCTCAAAAATAACGTTCAATAAATACTTGTCACACATTTTTGCTTTCATGCCTTTTAAGATGCAATTTATTCCAGGAAAAATTCATGTATATGTAAAAAAAAAAAGTTACTATTACATTTTTTTTGTTCATCTTAAAATACACTGGAATAAAATAAACTAGAAGTTTCTGTAGAAAATTTTACTTAATTGAAGTTTTAGACGTATTTCGTATTTTGTGTGTATTAAGAAAATACATGTATTTTGTATTTTTCAATTTAGAAAGCATTTTGTATTTTGTAATTTTTTGTGTTTGAATAAATGTAATTTGTATTTTGCATCGAAAATACATTTTTATGCATTTTGCCCAACTCTGCTTCTGTAGCTGCTTTCAAAGAGCATTGCAGAGCAAGCAGTAATTATTTTTATTTCCACCGGAGGGGAGTAGAAGAGGGGCTCTTTTATCTCCTCCGTTGCACTGGAGAGATGAGAGAGTATGAGGGAACGTCCTCTAAGTGAAACGTGTACTGGATTTTCCTCGAAAAAAATGTCTACCCCCATCTTTGGGGAAGTTTCCCGTACACCCTCTTTCTCTATCCACGGGGGGCGAGGGATCGGTTGAAAATTGCATCGTTGTATCCAGTCTTCCGAAAAATCTCCACGAGAGACGATCAATTAGCGCTTCTCCTCCCTCCCATGGATTTTCCCAGAAAACAGCCCAGCTATAATCAGCCAGATGTGCTTGGACGCTCTGTTGTGCAAAGAAATACCTGTACTTCAAAAATCCAACAGAATATCGAACACTAGAAAGATAAGTGTATTTTCTGAGACAGACTTCACTTGCTCGATAGTTACTTTCCTAAAGAAAGACAAGTATGAACGAAAACCGATATTTTAAAACAATCTACTTTTGCGTATGTTTTCCCCCTTTTATAGAAAAATAGTAATTTAATTTATGAATCAGTTGCATATTAAGTTACAGAATTATTTTCAAATTTCTAATACTGATAATTTAGTATGTGCTCTTTGAATTTCTTTATTTTTTAAAGCTGTTCTACCTGAATAGTAATCGCCGTTACAGAACTTTTGAACAGCTTTAAAAATTAACCAGTGATGTTAAATGCCCGAAAATAATAATAGTAGTAATAATAATAATGCTTCTTCACCCGATGCACTATGGACTGGCACAAACAGTAAAGCGCTATGTCACATGCAATGCAACTGGCAGAAAAAAAAATTCATAAGCAAACAAATCGTCTTCAAAAATGGCTGATAATTTAACCGTTTTTCGAAATATTGCGAAAATCTCTACGTTTAGCATTTTTCCTGAGTATTCTGTTCTGTAATTCTTTAACAGTAATGGCCAAAAGTATTCAAAGTTACAGAAATCTAACTCTTTTTAAGATTAAGCCCCCCTCTTCCTCGTCAAAAAGAAAAATCAATATAATTGATATTTTTTAATGTCAACATATCACATTAATTACTTCAAAGACAAGATAGCATTAAGTTAAAGAACAAAAATAATTATTTAATTTATTAAAAAGTAGCATAAAAAATCCATACATTATTACAGAAATCATAATCCATTTTGGATCGTCGGAATAAAGAATTAATTTCAAGTTATTCTGCAAAAAGAGGATAATAAATAAATGCAATTGAACTAAACATCATTTATTATGTTGCTGAGCAGCCTTGACTTAGATCACAACAGCCACTCTTTTAGATATGGAATCCAGGATGGGATGTTTTACAACACTTCTTTCGGTGTTTCACGGTGCCATCTTAAATTATTGGTTCCTGAAGCTCTAATTTTGTTTTTCGGCGATTTTCAGATGTATTGTTTCCAATTATACTAATAATCAAAAATATTTAAATCTGGCAAATTTCATGTCCATTCTTTCTGGGTTTATTCTTGAAAAGATGATTAGATTTCTCAAACTTCAATACTTTTGGCCAGTAGTGTAGGTTCATTGTAACAGCTCACAGTACAAATTGTAAAGAGACATTCTAAATTTTTCCGAGTCGCTAGTGCAATTAATTTTTTTTTGTAAACTGTTCAATAGTTGCATGACGTTTTAAGCTGTAAGATTAAAGTTAATTTCATATGATGAAAATTGAATGAATTATCTTGTAAAGATGCTTAATTTCCCAATGTGTTACTTATCAACGTATTACATGGAGAAATTGCATCTGGAGAAAGTCGTCCAAAACTCCAGACAATTAGATTCGCAGCCACGGGAATCTAACGGGTACTCGCGTTACATAAGAAAATAGCCCGAAACTATAGATTGTTAGACTGACAGTCGCGCGGTAGACCAGAACCCTGGACTGACACACTAAAGCAATCTATTATGTTCAGTGTCAATCCCTCGGCCATGGTGGGTTCTATTCATTTCGGTGGGCGGAAAAAAACTCATCCGGGAAAAAGCGCCCCTGAAAAAAACGCACAATATTGAAGGGGTTTATTTTTTTTGGATAATTGTGGGTTGATTGGTTGATTGGTTGGGGGTTGGCGCTTGAAATAAAAAATATAAGAAAGGAGTGGGCATCCGAAAGAGTAATTTCTTTTATTTGTATAAAAAAAAAACTTTATCAAAAGCTAAAGGGCAATGAGGCGTTTCGGACGGCCATGGGGCTACTGGAAAAGTTATCTGAATAGCAATTTTCAATAGAGATAAATACAAAATACACTAATGTACCTCAGTTTACGCACTTTTGGACGCCCACTTGTTTCTCACATTTTTCATTTCACGCCCCCCCCCCTCAACTAAAAAAATAAACTCATTCAAATCATGCGCTTTTTTTCCGGTGCGCATATTTAATCAATGTTGGTGAAAGGGAATAAGCTTTGCAATACTAATAATGGTAAAAATATATTTATTAAAACTATTCCAACAAAACTAATTAAAAATTAATTTTAATTACAGTTATATATAGCCGATATTTTACATTTTAAGAAAGTAGTTTTAAATAATTTTTAGCCAGTTTCTTTAAAAAGGGGTTTTTTTTAGCATTTAGAAATGAAAATTTGATTAAAAGCATTACACTTATACTAACATTTGATATAAAAAGTTTTTTAAGAAAGTTTTTTTTAAATTGACTTATTAATACCATAATTTAATTCTGAAAATAAAGCATGTCAAAAATAAGAGTAATATTTAAATTAAATACTTTCAAAAATAAAAATATTTATATCTAAATATATGTACTTATAAATCATTCATTCTAAGAAATATTTAAAACCAAAGAATTAACAAGATAAATTACCAGGAATCAGAATAAATTCTTGCACTTATAAAAAGAAAACCAGTAATAACAAGCCACAGCTGATTACAAATCAGACTGAATGTGATAACATATTACAGAGAACGTGCATGTTAAATCTGTGGAGTCTTAGATCCTTTTTTTAAGGTTGCCTGTTAGGTGAGAGATGGTATTTAAAATTTTCGAAACTGCTATAATTTGTTACTGAATGACTAGTTTTGGACTTTGTCCAAAGAATACAAAAAAAATTGAACTATTGGGAGGGGGAGAAGCGTCATTCAAATTATGAAAAATTTAGTATAATACTGATACAAAAAATTCACAATAATTAAAAAAAAATCATAAAACGGTAAAGGGTAATGAGGAGTTGCGGACGGCCACAGGCCACTGTTCTTGGAAAAGTTGTCTGAATGGCAATTTTCGATAGAGATAAATACAAAATACACTAATGTACCTCTGTTTACGCCCTTTTGGATGCCCACTTGTTTCTCACATTTTTTTTTAAATTCATGACCCTCCCCCAACCCCTCTTATCTTCTAAAAATACAAACCCATTCAATATTGTGCGTTTTTTTCCGTGATTAATTAATTTCACAGTTGTAGTGAGATGAGTACTCAGTATATACTTCGTATTCAGCCTATTCAGTTAAATTTTGACCGAATACTCGGCTGATATAGATTATTTTATGGAATTTCAGCATTTTATAAACATTATGAAAATGATACGCAAATAATTAAGCAAATATAAATAATATATATAGTAAAATCTTAAGGGTATTGTTCGAAGAAAGGAAGTCTTCCTCACGGACTTTACGCACAAAGGGAAACAACATTTGCGCAAAATTTGGTTATGTAGTGTGGCGTCCCAAAATAAAGAGAGAGCCCTTTTGCTCACACAAAACACTTTATTAGACGCACATAAAAACACATAGAAGATTTGAGTTGGAACTTAAACAGTCAGATGGCGGGTTCGAAAAACATTTTTGGCCGTGCCGGTCCGAAACCAGAGGAAAGTACCTCTGTACTGGTCACTGTCTGAAACCGAACTCTACTCTGTCTTGAACTGCCGATCTTGCTCTGCGCTGGGATCTCAAGTGGATTTCGATCACGTGGCACGCTTGAAGTAAGTGTTCGTAAGTTATGAGATTTTCAAGCCGCTATACTGTCCAATTCTGAAGAGCCCTTGAAACACTCTGGGATTTATGCGTTCTATAACGTCAGAACTGCACATTATCGAAAATCTATAGCTCCTTGTGGAATTCTTTATGATACCGCACAGATCAAAGGTTATCGGAGAGATTCAAGTAGTGAGGGGTAAGAAAAGGGAGCGTCACAGATATATCTCTTAAGTTCTAATTATTCGTAATTAGTCGGACAACGTCACAGCTGTGTATTTAAATATTGAGAGATTTTAGTTTAGTGGTTAAGACAAAGCAATATGAAGTCTATCTACCTAAGGAGGACATCTTGGACACAGGATCTCTTTACGGGTTTTCATGCTACAGGGTATTCATGCTACATCTGCAGAAAATCGTCCAAAACTACAGAGTTAGATCCGCAGCCATGGGATAGGCCAAAACCAAGGACCTTTACACTTCGGGGAGATTTAAGAGTTAATCTTATAAAGATGCTGTGCACGCCATTAATTTATTTTTCGGAGAACCTGTAAAAAAGTTTAAATTTTTTTTCCCAACTTTTAACTGGAGTGTAAACAGTTATAAACGTTTATATACTTACTGAATTGTGCTATAAAAGGATGAAAGGATGAATGTATCCGTATTGAAAGGCAGTAATGTATCGATATTCTTTTGAGTGCTCCTGTAGAAGAATTATAAACCCTACATACACTATTTTCTATCGAGGTCATTACTTGATGATCCTTAATAACATATATTAACTTTATTTTGTTTGAAACAGACGAATAAGTCTAAAACACAAATATGGGCACCCTCCGGTTCGCTCAACATATCGAAACCCCATATAAACCATTCAACCTCCCATATAAATCCCAATTATACGGCCTTCGACATCACTAACATCCTGAATTTTGGTCCGCTACTTCGCTAAAATCCTGAAGTTTGGCACGCCACTTCGCTAAAATCCTGAAGTTCGGCCTGCAACTTTTCAGAGGTTGTCCATACCTGGTATAAAAAATATGCTTTTAAGAATTATTAACCTTAAAGCTTAATGTATTAGATTTCTTTTCAGTACTCCTGTAGAAGAGATACAAATGCTTCAGACATCTTTTTCAGTTGGGTACATGGCAGGGATGGATACAACTGATCACACCGGCTCGGGAAACATATGTAAACGGCGAACAGTTTACATTGCATTCTGAGCAAATATGCACATTATACATGCGATATATATGTGAAAGTGACCGGCCCATCAGGACTCTTCCCGGTGGGCGTATTCGGGCCTGGTACATGGTACTGTAAATAGGAACAACATTAATTTTGTCGTAATCTATGTAAATATATATGGCATTTAGAGTACGGACGAACAAACAAACACAGCTTGTTTTCTGTTTGTCGCTTCGACTTAGTCTTCTTGGAGGGTGTCAAAAGTATAAATATCCCTCTTATACAACATAATCGTAAGTATCGACATGGAGAGTGGGAAATTTGCTCTTCTACGATTTTGCGGTCTAAAATCTCCCACGCGCTTGGGGGAGGGGATGCAATTTTGGTGCATGTAAGTCGAACAGTTTACATTGCATTCTGAGCAAACATGCACATTATACATGCGATATATATGTGAAAGTGACCGACCCATCATCAAATTTCCCTTCTTCCCGGTGGGCGTATTCGGGCCTGGTACATGGTACTGTAAATAGGAACAACATTAATTTTGTAGTTCTATGCAAATATATATGGCATTTAGAGTACGGACGAACAGACAAACACAGAATGTTTTCTGTTTGTCGCTTCGACTTAGTCTTCTTGGAGGGTGTCAAAAGTATAAATATCCC
The DNA here is from genome assembly GCA_038373885.1 of Cheiracanthium punctorium. NCBI lineage: Eukaryota > Metazoa > Arthropoda > Arachnida > Araneae > Cheiracanthiidae > Cheiracanthium > Cheiracanthium punctorium. The sequence continues at coordinate 7,508 of JAWZYV010014402.1, read as the reverse complement.
TCTTATACAACATAATCGTAAGTATCGACATGGAGAGTGGGGAATTTGCTCTTCTACGATTTTGCGGTCTAAAATCTCCCACGCACTTGGGGGAGGGGATGCAATTTTGGTGCATGTAAGTCGGATAATTAAAGAACAAGTTACTGATTTTCAAAATTTCTATTGGAACCGCCATATGTTTATCTTGTCACATTAGAAACCTTTTAATTTCCATCCGAAAAATGAAATTATCGCCAAACTGGGTTCATTTTTTAAAACACGTTTTCGGGTCCAAAAGTCGCGAAGCTTGGCGACATTCGGTACAATTTTTGAGGGGGACTCCCAATTGTCGTTTGACCATTAGCTAACTATATAGTAGGATAGTATTGTGCTTGAAATGGGTGAATGTCTGTAAAACTGCCACTGACAGTTATGTAATTCTTTTGAGGTGCTCCTGGAGTTGGGTCCTTTAAATGATATAACGGTTTCTACACGATTTAAAAACGATAAAGAATTGTTCCAATGCAGTTTCATACTCATGACACCAAAATGATGTCATTCTCAGCTGTAATATTCAACTTAAATTATTCAAAGTTTAAAAAAATCACGTTATTTTAATTTTCTAAATTTTTGTATATCGTGGAAGCCTATAATTTAGCTCGTTTAGCAGTTTTCATCTGAAAACCTCATAACCGAACTTAGTTTCTAAAGCAATTTTAATCTCGTGACATCCAAATGACGAAGATCTCATTTATGATAATACCTAACAAATTGGGATATCGGGAGAGCTTTATAGACGGAAAAAGGACGAAAAGTAGCTTAAAATTGGAGAACAGCTGTATTCAGAGAGTTTTAAAGTCGAGCAAAATTCGCCTTGTGCTTTTTCATATGACGTCTGCGCACAAGGAATATATTGTTACGAATTTTCGGGGCAACCCGTTGTTCTTGGGCTTAAAATAGTTCAAAATTCGTATTCCACGCATCAAGTAGTTAAATTTTGCTTTTTGTTGCATCAAAATCCGTCAACTAGAACTGGAGATACGAAGGTTTTGTTTTCTCCTGTTTTTATATGCTGTTTCTAGAAATCTCGAGAAATATGGGTCCTAGGGCCTCGTTTTATTCACTTTTGGGGACTTATTTTTAACGACATTTTGGTCATTGGGCGCGATTTTCCAATGGGGCCTAAAAGTTTGTTTTCCTGCATTAAAAACACGTAAAAGCTAACATTTCTCTTCTATAATGTAATCAAAATTCCTGCTTTATGTAGAATCGGGAGAAATAGACTTTTCTGGAAGCTACTCGCAGCATCTGCTTCCTCTATATATACCACCAGCGCGCTGCTCCGACAGTTAAGAAAAGTTATCGAAATCATATTTCTTACAAAAATAAAGCAATATAGCTAATGGCTGCGTATAAAATAGACATTCGTGATTTGTTAACTCATTTTAGATTTATGTTTTGTTTTAAACGTTATAATACGCACACAGTTTAATTTTTTAATTATAAATATATTTAATTAGCACGCCATTATTACATAAATGCAAGTCTACGAAAAAAAAAATAAAACACAAGTAATAGTGTATTTTAAATTTTTTTTGTAGACTTGCATTTATGTATTATATTTTACATACGCACATTTCATTCTGAATAATGTCTGTTATGTAAGAGAGAAAAAAAAAATTCAAACAGAGATAGGAAATACAACTAATAGATATTTTAAGAAAATCATAGAATAGAATGTATATTTTTGGAAATACTTCTTTGTCTACGAATGAGTCTCATAAACGATTATCATTCACAGTTCAAAAACTATAAAATGACAGCAGCCAGTAACGAGTTAAAATGATTGAACAGTATTTAACTATTCGCCTTATTAAAAAAAACATGATTTGGTCGAAAAAAGAACATTATGATATTTTATATTGAATGCATTACTGTCTATCATTAATTCACACAGACGATTTTATTGGATTTTTCCACCTAAAAAGGTGCCGCTGGACGCAAAAAGGAAATTTTCACTTATGCGTTTTTTTTTTTTTTTTTTGTCGATAGGAGAGAACAGTTAAAAAGGTGAAAGAGATTCTATTATAAATGTTGATTATAAATGAATTTGATTATAAATGTTGGCCGTACTGGCCCTCTTTCACATTTGATTCTTCAATAATGGCCGCCCGGCACTTTTTTTTTTTTTTTAATGTAACATTTATATTGCTGTTTATAGCTGTGAGTGTATTTCTTATTTTTTGCAGCATATACCAATATTATAAACAACCTTTAAGAATAATATTTACAACTAATCAGAAGTTTGCAATAAGCATATGAATATTCAATTTAAAATTTATTTTAAAATATTCTTTCTTCCAATTAATAAAAAAAAAATAACCACAAAATTTCAGATAATAGCACTAGTAACTCTAATATTAATTTTTAAAACTGGAGTTTTGACACCAATTCGTCTAAAACTTCCTTTATAGAAGTAAATATTATGCATTAATTGTTTATTAATTTTTTAAAACTTCTATGTAATTTAGCTTCTGGTGTGCACTGTGTTAATTTGTTTATTTATTGAACATGAAAAGCTAATGGTAATGAAGCAATACACTAATTTAGAACTCTATAATTCTTTGATTTAGAGGCGACAATCTAAATTCATCAAACTTGCATAGAATGAATGTGAATAAAATAAAAATTATGTTAAAAGGCAAAGCGTTTCTGTGATTTTATAACTTTTCTTTACACATAAATTTATTTTCATATAAAATGCATTTCTTTATTAGTAAAAATACTTTTTACTAATAAAGAAACTATCCAAGACTAAAAACTATCCAAGACTAACTAGTCCAAGAAGAAAAATAAATTATTTACTAATATATTTGTGGCACTGGCATTGTAATACTTTTCTCCGCTTCTGACTTTAATTTTTGAGAAAACTCCCTTTTTAATAAATTTCCGGTTGGAGGCTCATGGTTATGAGTCAAAGTTTTTCTCGTGCATTTATGGGGTTCAGTATCCTCTGTTATTACACGTGCTTTTCAGGTAACTTCATCACATTTCCAATAATTTTTTGTTTTATGTTTTTTGTTTAATTGAAACAAAAAATTGTTTAAAACCAGCATTGGTTTTCCTTTGGTTGACTGGATGTACGCTATTTCGTCCATCGTAAAAAGCCAAAGTCATGCAATGCGGACTAACAAAATGTCAACTAACTAAAGAGTGTCTTCAAACAGAAAAATCGGAAAAAATATCTCTCTACTGACCGTTACAGTTGACAACGGGGAGAGGGGACAACTTAATGGCTTTTTAACGACCTTCAAATTGCCCGGTAACAACTTCATTGACCTCTGCTTACACCTTCAAAGATCGGGAAACCGCATATAAGTTAGAAAGGATTGATCAGAAAATAGCACCTTCGCACTTTCCTAACGACCCCTATTTTGCGGGGACTTTTCTGACCAGATGTTGTAATTGGCACCCTATATGCTTTCCCCCATTTTCGAGGAAAGACGGATAAACCAAGTGAAACTGTACTCCCCCTCTCTAAACAACGGGGGATGAGGGGGAGAAAAGCAATAAACTTTAGGTTTACCATTGCCGATCTCTGGGAAAATAGGGGTCGAAAGTTGCCTTAGGCTGCCGTTCGAACCTGCGCCGACTCCTCTAATTGCGCATGCGCTTTCAACGCAAATGGATGCAGACTTTCTGCACGCTCCGCTTTGCCTGCCTTGTGCATGCTTCTCTCTCCGTTGCGTTATTCACATCTGCCAGCCTTTTAGATCGACTGCTTTCAGGAAAATTTATTTTCAACTTTTAAAAAAATTATTTTTGGTAACTTCGAGAGTAATTTTTCAATTAATATTACAAAACTTTTCTTTCTTGAGTCAATTTTATTTCATTAATTTGCTAACAGTAAGTTAAAATTTAATCATAAATTAATTTAATTAAAAACAAATTGATGAATCTTTAATTTAGTTAACTTACAGATAGCGTTAAATTGAAAGCAAATTAATAGATTATATTGCACATTGCATTACAACAGTAGAACGGTAATTATATTTTGTTAATTAAGAGCGTGATTATTTCATTGCATTAAAATAATAGAACTAATTAATTATCCTTAACTCTTTACGCACCGACGGAAATTTAAGTCCCATTAGTAAAATTGCTTAACAGGACATTTCTTATAAATTCCCTAGTAGGTCTTTAATTTTTTTTTCTTGCACTTAATTGTTTATAACATTACTCAAATGAGATATTTCCAATACTATATAAAAAAGAGCCAAACTGATTTTTTTGAAAAATAAATTAATTTGGGGCATAAGGGGTTAAATTAAGAACGTGATTATTTAATTAATAATTTCTACTCTTTTAATGCAGTCTAATCTATTAATTTATTTTCAATTTAAGGATATCTGTTTTTAACTAAATTAAAGATTAATCCACAAGTTTTTCATTAATTAATTAATGATTATGTGAGTGATTAAGGCAAACCTGCGCGAGGGGTATCTGCCTAAGATGAGGGATGCCTTGGTAGGAGGACTTTCTAAGGGGTTCTAACGCGTATTCACGTTACATCTGGAGAAAACCTACCAAAACTCCAGATCGTTAGATCGACGACCGCGCGATGGGACCGAACCGGGACCTTCACACTTCGGCCGTCTACCAATTTCAGTGATATAACCACTATGCCATGGTGAGGCTAATAAATGATTAAATTTGAACTTAAAGTTAACATTAAAACTGAATGCAAATTAATGAAATAAAATCAACTCAAAAAATTATTGATTGTTATCGGTATTATGCTTCTTTATATATATATTTAAATAACTTTTATAAGTTGTTGATAAATTAATTTTTTTAAACAAAATTTTGTTCATTTAAATGAACTACTAGTTTAAAAATTTCCTCAAAAAAGTATTTAAAAAATAAATTTTAAATAATTAAAATAGGATTATTCTCGAAGTTCCCTAAAAAAAGAAAAAGAAAGAAGTTTAAAAGCTGCAGAGCTGCTTATCAGCAGGGCAACCGGAGCAATTGCCCTGCACCCACCCATTTCAAAGGCCCCAATTTTTTTTATTTTTCCAAATTTTTATTTAGTAAAAAATCAACTCTTCAAAAACTGTATAAAAATTCAATTGGTAGTTTCTTGTAAATGATGAAGAGTTGGCAGCTAATTCTGTACGTTTCGCATGTGCTTATATAAATTGCAATTTTTAGCAAAAGTTTTATCGCATACATTACAACATATCGAAATGCCCTTCTCAATATCCACTGCAATTATTATAAAAGACAGACAACTGAGAACCGAAGGAAAGTGGCACAGCAGATCGCGACGCGAATCAAAACAAACACATTGGTTGGTTTGAGTTCCCACCGCAACGGAAACTGCAATAGCGCAAGGCAAAGCAGATAGAACGCATCCACCTGCGTTAAAAGCGCATGCGCATTTAGAGGAGTCGGCGCAGGGTGGAACCTATGTAGATTGATTTGAGGTGTTGGATGATGCTGTAGTTTGGTGAAAAAACGCTCGGTGGGTTCATTAAACGATACCAGGATGTTTGGTAAAGGAATTTTGTGATTGGTTAAGGCAATTTAACTGTAATCGGTAAACCGAGGTTTTAAAAGGAGGAAATTTGAAATCGATGAGTCAGTTCTTGTTTTGTGTTATTGGTGTTTGGTGTGTGGTTAGTATATGTTGGTTATGTGATTAGTTTGTAAAAGAAAGCGTTTTGGGGTTATGTTATTAGCTGTTGTGTGTTTTGGATATTTTTGAGGAGTTTCTTTAGATAAAGGTAAGTGTTTTTTTTAAAGAATTTTCGCAATTGCTTAAGGTTTTCAATGTGAATTGTAAATGTGTATAAGTAGGTTATTTAGTCCACCGATGTTGTTTTGAGTTGAAAACGGGCCTGTGTTTGCCCAGTTTACATTAGCTGTATGACTAGGTTGCTTAATCGACTGTTGTTCTTTTAGTTAAAAACGGTTTACTGGTTGCCTAGTTTATATAGCTGTACAACTAGGTTGGTGAATCCACTGAGGTTTTTTTTAGTTAAAAACGGACCACTGGTTGCCGAGTTTACATAGCTGTAAAACTAGGTTGCTGAATCCACTGGGGTTTTTTTAGTTAAAAACGGTCCACTGGTTGCATAGTTTACATAGCTGTACAACTAGGTTGCTGAATCCACTGAGGTTTTTTTAGTTAACGGTCCACTGGTTGCATAGTTTACATAGCTGTACAACTAGGTTGCTGAATCCACTGAGGTTTTTTTAGTTAAAAACGGTCTACTGGTTGCATAGTTTACATAGCTGTAGAACTAGATTGCTTAATATTCTGAAATTTTTTAATTAAAAGTGGTTTACTGTTTGCTCATTTTGAATTGCGTCTTACTGAATTTGCTGACATTTTTTAGTGTTAAGTATGGATGGTGTATTTTGTTTTATTGTTTTTTTAGTGGAATATCTGTGCAATTTTAATGTGTTAAAGTGATTTGTATTTCCTGATAGTGCTCAACGTGTTGTATTATTTTATCGTATTCTAAAATGGTGTTTCACACGTGAAAAATTTGGCGACAAAAAAAAAGCGCCAAGTAGCGGGTGTTGGCTAGAAAAAAAAGTCGCCAAAAATAGGCGACACCCGGTAACTAAATTACTCCCGGCAAAAGTTTAAACTGATTTAAAAAGTTAAAATCACAAAGCTTAAATGCAAAATTTAAAAATTGACGTTTCGGTCAAAATTCATAGTTTTAGGTCTAGACAAGTTTAACTGCATGATTAATTAAAACAGTTGAATATAGGTGGCAGCACTACAGAAAGGGGCCGAATGGAATATTGGCTAATGGGACCGTCGGTCCGGATAGAAAAAGGTGTATGCCAGTGCAAACTGATACCAAGAAAATAATTTTAGGAGCTCAAAAAACAGGATTTTTCTCAAAAGAATTCATTATTATTTTTAAAAAATATTCACATTTCGATTTAAATTATTCCGATTATGCAGTGTTTCTTTGAATTTTAGAAAGGCACATCTAAATACCTGCAAACATCTGTGAGAATTTTAAGAAAGCTTGACCTCTCGAAACTGCAGTTTGAAATAAGAATTATTTGGTGGTTTTCGGTAAAATCGCTCACTTTGATCAGTTCTAAGTACTAAGAATGAATAAAAAGAATCTTGAAAGCTTTATGCTTATGTATGACGAAGTCTTCCCAGGTAGCACAAAGATATTGACAAATGTCCACCGATATCGGGCAATATTTTGAAAGTCTCTGAATGTCATACATTGAATTTACGACATCTGCCGATATTGGCAGATATTAATTAAAAGTAATCCTTTTTAAAAACATTTAAGAGAATTTCTTCAATTATTTTATAACCTTATCATTCAGAAATAACATCCTAATGTTTTTTTTTTTTTCATTTAATCCAATTTTTTAGCGATATACTCATTTCAATATACTATTTTAAACATTGGTGAATATCAGGGAATATCGCAGAAATGATATTCTGTTTACAGCATTGGTGAATATCAGGGAATATCGCA
>JAWZYV010014401.1:0-107416 GCA_038373885.1 Cheiracanthium punctorium | reverse complement strand
TGGCTTCACTGCTATGCTTTGATTTTGAAGTAGAACAAATAGTGGTGACTGACAACATTTATAAACCCTCTTACAGGGTCGACTGTCGGTGCATCATGAACCCGAACTTTTTAAAGACTATGAGCTGAGGATTAAAAATCTGCCATGTCATCCAGGACTCAAAGGCCCGTTTCACGTATGCACTAAAATTTGGCAGCCATCTGGAATGGGTTAAATGCTCTGCTTGTTGAGAAAATTTATAGGCTGTATAACATTTTGTAACAGCTACAGATGTAAAATACCCAGTTTTTATAATTTGGGATAGATACCCAATATTTATCCATTTACAGTGGAACCCCAATCCATCATTCCTGCATTCATTCATTTTCCCGTATTGATCGTTTTATTTCTATGGTCCCTGCATAAGTTGTATTTAAATAATGTTAATGAAACTTGAATTTATCATTCATCAAAAATTTCTTTTTCCGCATTCATCGTTATAAAATATTTCTCCTGACCTAAATGAAATCAAAATTCAGATGGATCCATATGGCATACAAAGTTAATTATTTTCTGGTATGATTTTTTTGGGTTGATGATGGTGTCGATGAAGAGTTGTTACATGGAGCAGAGCCTGTTGTGTGAAAATTAGTGATTATATTTCCTTTGATATAGACATAGAGGCATATCTTAAAAATGGAAGAAATGTATGGGGATGCAAAAAACAAAAATAATGGCGAAAAAACGGAGAATAATATGCTGATTATACTGAGCCTACTCTAGAGCCAAGTTTATTGGATGCAATTACAGTATTTCAAATTGTATGAACTTTTATGTACGAACATGAAAACACAGAAAAGGCAAGAAAAATATTGTGAATCTTTAAAATTTCTGTTTAATTAAAAAAAATTAAGGAAAAAAGCAGTGTAAAATTAATGATTTTTTAGAAATAAATATCACTTAATTTACTTCAACTCCAATTTGTTTCTTTTATAGTTTGTGCATTCATAAACATTGTTTTCTTCGTAATTTGACTTTAACCGGCATTCGTCGTTTTCCTGTATGCATAATTTTTTTTTTACGCACCCCTTGAAAAACGATAGATGGAGGTTCTACTATAATTGAAAAATCAATGGTTGTGTTTTTTTGTTTTACTTACAAATATTTACTTACATGGACGACAGTTGATTTGTCCTATTTACTAGGAAGAAAAGAAATTTGTTCAACTGAACATATAAATTGTTAGATTGAGTCATTGTGTTTTGCCTTTTTAAACCTTCGCAGCCATTTGCACATCTTTATAGAACAACTTGTAGTGTCCTAAGCCCAAAAATTGCATTTGTTGCCATCTATTGAGTTAACTACCATCAACACGATGGCCGATCCAATTGCCCCTCTAAAGTGCTGCAGAGCTGAAGTTTTTTTTTTTTTTTTTTGGACACATCTGTCAAAATAATTGAAAATTATATAAACCCTGATTTTGGGTATTTACTCGTCAGAGGTAAATAAATGGGCAAATATCTCCCATTTATAAATACCAAACCCACATCTATAGGTAAAACCCATTATACAATAAATGATACTATGATGATTCATTAGAGATAAATTGTTCAAAATTATTGTTTGTCCTGGATCACTTACTCGGTTGATTTGTTACGGCCATCAAGAACTGGATTTTCTTAGATTCAAACAACCTTACTGTCACATTTTTGTTCTGGGTTCAAACTCAGCCTACAAAGAAATCCTATATTTTCTGTTGGCTGAAGTTTCCCACCCCATTTTAAATTATGATAGTTAAGCTGACTGCAATTCAAAAGAAACATTAATTTATGCATGTCACTTTGTGTACTTTGGAAGAAAAATTTGTTTGACACCCTCCCTGTAATTTTACCTTTATTAGTAACTTCATGTTAGCTGGTAGTAATAGTAATTCAACTTTTCCTTGCAGATAATATTAATGCTGCTGTGACTCAGAAAAAGCAGCGCAGAACTCGTTTTGATTCTGTAGTTGAAGATAAAAATTCGAATCCAGTTGGTAAGGATTATCATGTTGTATTTTTCAATAAAGCTGGTAGAAGTACTAGCTTTGTGTATGCGTTAAGAATATTGCATGGTGCATATTGTTGCGGAATTTTGATTACGTCATAGAAGAGAATTGTTAGGTTATTATGCGTTTTTAATGCAGGAAAAACAACTTCCAGGCCCCATTGGGAAAATCGCGCCAAATGACCAAAAATTCTAATTGGCCGATTTTGATGCAACAAAAATCAAAATTTATCTATTTGAAGCGTAGAATACGAATTTTAAACCATTTTAAGCCCCAGAGCAGCGGGTTGCCCCAAAAATTCGTAACATTGCCCCCTTCCCAAGGACTGCACGTCCCGGGCAGTACAATCCCTAGTTAGGAGGTCTCACAGGTACCTACACTGTATAACACTTAACAAGATCTTAAGAACATAATTCAAGCAAGTAATCAATAGCACAATAAGCAAATACACATTAATAAATAAATAATCATCATAATAAATAATTACACTGTAATAAGTAATCAATGTAATAACAAATACACATTAATAAAATCCAATATATTACAAATATGTACACTAAACATGGCGTAAGTAGTGAGAGAAAAAAAAGAGTTGAAGAAAGAGGAAGAGAAGAGAAAGACAGGAAAGGAATGAGAGATGAAAGAAAAGAGGAAGTATGCCATAGTGACCATAGTCTGAGCTAATTACAACCGCGGTAGATGGCTAGCCGATCGTAATGTACAACTCTTGGCTTCGAGTTTGGTGACTTACGAATCCGTACGATGACGTCATTCAGCCGGTTTAGGACTGTGTAAGGACCGTCCCACGGCGATTGCAGCTTGGGAGACAGGCCTTTCCGTCGAGTAGGATTGAATAGCCAAACTTTGTCACCTGCGTTGAACTCGTGTCCCGTAGCCTTCGTGTCGTAGCGAGTCTTCATCTTTTCCGTGTTCAGGTTGATCCGCTCCCGAGCAAAATGATGTACATCTTCAAACCGTGCCCGAAGGTTTTCCACGTACTCCTCTGGCGATGAAGGCGCATCTGGAGGGCGGCCGAACACTAGATCGGCGGGAAGACGAAGATCTCTGCCGAACAGCATCTGGGAAGGTGTGAAGCCGGTAGTCTCATGGACGGCACTCCTATAGGCCAGCAGGAACAGGGGGAGTTTCTTGTCCCTGTCCTCTTGATTCCTAGATACCAGGAGCGAGAGGTTGTTCAAAATTGTACGATTGAACCTCTCCACCATGCCGTCGGATTGTGGGTGTAAAGGCGTACTCTGGGTTTTGTCCATTCTTAGAAGTTGGCATAGTCCTTTAAAGACTGCAGAGGTAAAGTTCGTTCCTTGGTCGGAATGAAGTTGCAGAGGGGTTCCATATCTGGAAATCCATTCTTGCACCAGTACCTCTGCTACGGTCGTAGCTTCTTGATCGGGAATAGGAAACGCTTCGGGCCATTTAGAGAAGTAGTCAATGACAACTAGGATGTATTTGTTGCCATTCGAAGTTCGCGGAAGAGGTCCCAGGATGTCGAGGGCAATCCTCTCAAAAGGCGCTCCTACATTATAACGATGTAGTCTTCCACGGCTTCGTTTCTTCGGGCCTTAAGGGCAGCACAGGCGTCACAAGCTTGACACCACTTTTCGACGTCGCCTCGAGCCCTAACCCAGTAGAAGCGCTCGCGAACTTTCTGCAGGGTCTTCATCACGCCAAAATGGCCTCCAGTTAAGCCATTATGCAGCTCTTCTAGAACCTTCGGAATCCTCGAGCGAGGGAGTACTAACTGCCATCGGAGCATCTTGCCGTCGTCCGACTCCCATTTACGATACAGGACTCCATTCCTCAGGCGAAGCGAATCCCATAAAGCCCAGTACTGTTTTGTTGCCGGACTGTAAGATGATATTTCTTGCCAACTGGGCTTAGCGCTGGATTTTTCCATAAATTCCACAATAGGTTTGATGTCGCTGTCTGTTAATTGGTCCGCCCGAACATTTTCGTCACTCCAGGGATCTTGGGATGGTGTCGATGATGTAACTTGGCGGACAACGGGATGTTTCAGATGGTAATTTTTCTCTGCCCTGGAGCAATAGCGACAACTGTCTATGCAGGGCCTTCTCGACAAAGCATCTGCATTTCCATGAGATGACCCTTTCCGATGACGTATCTCGATGTCATATTCTTGTAATCGCTGTATCCACCTGGCTATTTGGCCCTCTGGATTCTTGAAATTTAGAAGCCAGGTTAAAGAGGCATGGTCCGTTCGGAGCAGGAACTTTCGGCCGTACAGGTAATGATGGAAGTGCTCCACGGCTTTAATGATAGCAAGAAGTTCCTTTCTCGTAACGCAATAGTTACGTTCTGCCTTTGAAAGGCATTTGCTCCAGTAAGCAATGACGTGTTCTTGGCCATCTATCTCCTGGGACAAAACTGCTCCAACACTCTCCTTACTTGCGTCTGTGTCCAGGATAAATGGCTTGTCAGGGTGAGGATACGACAGGATCGGCGAAGATGTTAAAGCCGTCTTCAGTTCGTTGAATGCGTCCTCACATTCCTCAGTCCATAGAAATTTCTGTCCAGTCTCGGTCAATTTGTGAAGGGGTCTTGCAATTTGAGAAAAGCCCTTCACGAATTTTCGATAGTAAGTACACAGACCGAGAAAACTTCTTAAGTCATGGACATTCTGGGGACGACTCCAGTTCTGGACTGCGGACGTCTTTTCGGGATCAGTTCGGACTCCGTGGGCGGATATTATGTGCCCGAGGTAACGTACTTCCCGACGAAACAAATTGCACTTCGATGGACTTAGTTTCAAGTTTGCTTCTTTTAATTTCTGTAGTACCTTTCGAATGTTCTCGAGATGCTCTTCGAAAGTCCTTCCGACGATGATGATATCGTCTAAATAAACGAGACATGCTTCGTAGGAAAGTCCTCTCAACACTGTCTCCATTAGTCGCTCGAATGTAGCAGGTGCGTTGCAGAGTCCAAAAGGCATAACTTTGAACTGCCATAATCCTTGTCCCGTGGTGAACGCAGTCTTTTCACGGTCGTCCGGATGAATTTCCACTTGCCAGTAACCACTTTTCAGATCCAAAGTGGAAAACCATTCGTTTCCCGATAAAGTGTCCAAAGTGTCGTCTATCCTGGGAAGAGGGTAGCTGTCTTTCTTGGTAATGTCATTCAGACGTCTGTAGTCAACACAGAGCCGGGTGGAACCATCCTTCTTTCGGACCAAAACAATTGGCGAGGCCCAGGGACTAGTCGACGGCTCAATGACGTCATCACGCTGCATCTCCTCTAAAAGTCTGCTCACCTCTTCTTGCTTAGCAAATGGCAGCCGCCTAGGATGTTGCTTGATGGGAGAGTGGCTGCCTGTATCTATCCTATGTTGAGTTAAGCTCGTACGGCCAAAGTCACCCGAAGTTCGGGAGAAGAGGTCTCCAAATTCAGCTATTACTTTCTCCGCAGCGCTTCTCTGTTCTGCCGTTAACTCCACGTCTTGTATTAATTCCTTCGTCAGGCACTCGGAAGATTTAGCTGTCGTTTGGTTGATGTTCTTATTAATGCAGGTAACAGGAGTGCATGTCGCCAACACTTCATTTTTCTTTATCACCTTCGACTTGTCCATCACATTTACTACTCTAACAGGAATTTCTGTTCTCGACAAGTCCACAAGTGTTGCTCCCACAAGTACTCCTCTGATGGAATCACTATTGCTTGGGTGTTCGATTAATCCAAACCGGAATTTATTGCTTTCTTTTACTGTTCCAGAAATTATTGAATCAGTTCTGGGAGGTAGAGTGATATCAGTCTGGGCTATTATTTGCTGAACAGGCAAAACAGTTTCATTTCTAATATCGAACGCAGCTATTTCTTCTGAATCTGAACGAAGCTCGTTATTCTTAAAGTCCAAATTAAATTTGTGTGATTTTAAAAAGTCGAGTCCGAGAATAAAAGAGTCTGTAATATTGGCGACATATACCACATGGTCGTATCTGGCATTCCCAAACGTGATTTTTACTTGCGCTTTTCCGCCCACTTCGATCTTGTCACCTGTCACAGTCTGGAGGGTCAGCGAGGGCGGAGTCCAGATAATCTTCAAATTTAATTTCTTGGCCAGATCCGTCCTTATGATGGTTACGTTCGCTCCAGTATCAATCACCATGTGGCATGGGGAACCATTAACATATCCCAGTACGAAGAGTCCATCACTGCCGCCATTCACTGATGAAATCTGTAAGACTTTCAAACGGGGCTTTTGAATATCCCTCAGCCTCTGTTCCTGAAAGTCGTCTCTTTTCTGTCTTCCTTCATGGGCTTCTCTGGTGCATTGATAACTGCGATCTTTACGACGAGAGTTCTTTTGTGCGTCGCAGTATTTTCGTAAATGCCCCTCGCTGTTGCACCTCCAACATTTCACTTTTCTTGGCTCTGACTGTTCTTGTCGTTCCACCAGATTTTCCAGGGTCTTTAATTTATTCTCTAAGCTCTCCATTTCTCCATCCGTAGGCTCCTGGAATGACACAGCTCTAACATTATGCCGCTCTTTTCTTACGGCCAGCTGAGCTGCCTCTAGCTTCATGGCGAATACGAGGGCAGACCTGAGATCTTTATAATCTGCCAAGATCAATGCTTTCTGAATTTCAGAGTCCACGAGGCCTTCAATAAAATGTTGCACTGCAACTTCTTCTCGAACATTATCAGGATAACTACCATAGGCTAGATGACACAGCCTTATCTATGTCGGAAGCCAGCTCTTGGAGGGTCTCGCCAGGTCTCTGCATCCTTGTTGTTGGATTCTACTATATTCTTTCTGGCACTTCTCTCCGAATTTCATCTCCAGCATTGTGAGGGCGTCAAAATCTCCTATCTTCGTCGCTCCAATAGTTTGCAATACGTTAATTGCATTAATTGCATCTCCGCTAAGGGAAGCGGCCAGTTGATCCGCTTTCTCGGACTCGCTCCAACCATTGGCTCTGGCGACGATTGAAAATTGGGTCTTGTAAGCCTCCCAGGGAGTCTTTCCGTCATAAGGTGTTAGTTTCACTGCTGGGTGGCGTGACGACAACCTGATGTTTTCTGGTACCTTTCCCAGCTTTACTAAACTGTCCAGTTTTTCTTCTAGCTTGTGGTCGATCTTTTCCTCAATCCTTTCCTCGCATCTCGCTTGACTTTCTTCCAGGAGTGATACTCTTTTCTCTACTTCCTCTAACCCGGTTTTCATCTCTTCGTGAGCGGTTTTTAACTCATCTAATCCGGTTTCTATTTTTCTTTGTCCATCTTCCACTTTCTTCTCTAGTCCGACCAATCCGGCTTCAATTTTCTTCTCTAAATCCGCCTTCATCTGTTCTTGTGCGGCTTTCATCTCGTCTTGTCCGGCTTTCATCTGTTCTTGTGCGGCTTTCATCTCGTCTTGTCCGGCTTTCATCTGTTCTTGTGCGGCTTTCATCTCGTCTTGTCCGGCTTTCATCTCGTCTTGTCCGGCTTTCATCTCGGCTTTCATTTCTTGCATCATATTCATGAGCTTTTGAAGTTGTTCTTCCATTTTTTTGTCTAGTCAAAACCATAAACTGAAAAATTAGTCTTTTTTTAGAATCCCGATTCTGACACCAAATGTTGCGGAATTTTGATTACGTCATAGAAGAGAATTGTTAGGTTATTATGCGTTTTTAATGCAGGAAAAACAACTTCCAGGCCCCATTGGGAAAATCGTGCCAAATGACCAAAAAGTCGCCAAGCTTGGCGACTTTTGGCGAAATATCGCCAAATTTGGCGCCAAAAATGAAGAGATCTAAGCTCTAGGACTAATATTTCTCGAGTTTTCTAGAAGCCCATAGAAAAACATATGGGAAAGCGAAACCTCCGTATCTCCGGTTCTAATTGGCCGATTTTGATGCAACAAAAAGCAAAATTTATCTATTTGAAGCGTAGAATACGAATTTTAAACCATTTTAAGCCCCAGAGCAGCAGGTTGCCCCGAAAATTCGTAACAATATGTACCATAACATCTTAACAAGGAAAGGTATACGGTAGGCTACAAAAAACAAGGGAAGCAGTTTAGATATTTAGTTAATTACTTGCCATTCTTTAATATTTTTCTTTCTTTGGCAGGAGAAACAATTTGTGTATTTAATTAATTACAGGTGTAATTTCAGTAATTGTAATTTAACTTTTCTTTGCAGGCAATATTAATGCTGCCATGCCTGAGAAAAAGCAGCATAGAACTCGTTCTGAATCTGTAGTTAAAGATAGAGATTCAAATCCAGTTGGTAAGGATTATCATGTTGTATTTTCCAACAAATCTGGTAGAAATACTAGCTTTGTGTATGTATCATCTTAAGCATATTGCATGGTACACATGTACCTTAAGCTCGTAACAAGAAAAGGTATACGGTAGGTGACTAAAAACAAGAGAAGCAGTTTAGATATTTAGTTAATTACTTGCCATTAAAGGCAGGAGAAGCAATTTGTGTATTTAATTAATTACTGGTTTAATTTCAGTAATAGTAATTTAACTTTTCTTTGCAACCAATATTAATGCTGCCATGCCTGAGAAAAAGCAGCGCAGAACTCGTTTTGATTCTGTAATTGAATATAGAAATTCAAATCCAGTTGGTAAGGATTATCATATTGTATTTTTCAAGAAAGCTGGTAAAAGTACTAGCTTTGTTGGAAAATGCAACATGAACATGTAAAATATAACATAGTTTAAATATTGTAATCTTTTTTTTTTTTTTTTTTCCCTGATGAATCAAGTTTAAAAGAAATGCATCCACATCAAATATTCTTTTAATCCAATCAGAATCACTTTATTTAATTATTCCTTTTTAGAATTTATCTCCAAAGAAATTTAGATTCCATGTTATGTGATGGTAAGAAAAATCTTTAATATTTTTCCAGATGTCAGTGCTTTGAATGATTCAACCATGCCTGATCATCTTGCATCACTCGTTAATGAGCATAAGCGGTTAGTGTCGGAAGAAAGTGCAATGAGCCGAAGTTTGTCAGACTTAAGTTCAGATATGAATTCAATTTTGAAACTCTTAGGGGAAATGAAGGAGCTTGAAATGGAGGTATGTGTTTTGTTTTTGAAATATTATTTATCTGCTTAGCTCTTCTCTTTTAGAAAGTCATATTTTGTAGCTATCAACTCTCTTTTCGTACACACGTATATATATAGTATACATATGTAGAGTGAAATGATAAACTACGGAGCTACACATAAAAAATGCAGAATTTTATGGTATCTATTAAAATTTTCAGACGATTAAATCTAAATAAGCCCTTAATTTTAATATAGCCCCCCCCCCAATGTGACAAAATTTCCAGTTGTTAATAAAAATTTGCCCATACTTTAATTAGGTGATTATTACATAGCTTTATTGTTGTGGCTGTGAAAGTGGATTCTCGTAAATGAGAAATTATGTGAGCACAAAAAAAGAAGATGTGTCAGAAGAATTATAGCACCACAGAAGACGGACACTGATGTTTGCAAAAATAGAAAAAGGCGACTCAGCTTTGGGTACGAGAAGATAACACAAAATTCGAAACTGTAGAAGCACAGAATCCAAACTAAATTTTATCAGTCACATCCCTTAATAAAAAATTTATATTCCAAACACGGCAACATCCCATGACGAGGCATTCTTAACACACATGAAAAAAAAAAAAAAAGAACTCCGATATTGATGAACAAGTGGTTTTATTCATTGCACATAGGGTAGGATTCACAAGACATTTGAAAACATTTTCAATAGCACATTTTTAACCCTTTAACGGGCAGTGTTCCCGCTCTGGGAACACCAAAGTCTAATGTTCTGACTGTTGCCAGTCACGAAGAATAGATCCGATTTCTATCAAAATAGTTGCGGGTGACATAGCTCCAAGAGAATCTTTTACTTTTTAGCACGTCATTTTCCGTAAAAAAAAAAAAATTGTCACAATTATTTTAAACAGAACTAACATCTGCTGAAAAATGGAAGAATGCAAGAACAGCTGAATAGATTGCCCAATGCTGAAAAAAGAGGCAGCCGTTGCCATCACTCAACTTAACTACCAGCAAGATGGCAGATGATCGAAATGTTCATCGTGTGCCACAGATCTAGAGACCCATTTTTACGACAGCTGACTGTGCGGCACAAACAACACTTTTGGCCCCTTGGAAGTTTGTTATAACGAGGTTTGACTGTAAATAGAATGTATCTGGTGTCGCCTCTCCAGTTTTCCTTAATCTCTCCTAATTTGTTCTAAACCTTCTTCTGCTTCCCAGAAAGCTTTCAGTGCTCATGTATTAATTTTTTTTTTTTTAAATTCTTACACTTATTCTTTTAGTAATTGCTAATCATGTTACTAAATTTAATTCTGTTCTCTTAAACTGTTTTTAAATTATGTGAAAACAAACATGTTAACAATTTCCTCAAAATCTGTAAACTAAAAATGATTTGGCATCTATTTAAATTAACTTGCAACCTAATGTAATTCCAAATGGCATTCTATTCCATACCCGTTTTTCAGGAATGGAACAAATATTTATTCAGTTTTCACAAAATCTCAATTTGAAGTTCTTTGGCACCTATAGTTTATATGACCCCCTATGATGATAATACATTTTTATTTCATTGTCTTCAGTAGTGTATACATGATGGACAAACAAATATTTAAATATTCTGAGTAAATTTTCACAAAATCTCAGGCATAGTATTGACTGACTTCCTATCATGTAACTAATTTTTTCTTAAGTCATTATTGTGTAATGTCTGAACAAATATTTGCAAATTTTGAATGAATTTTTGCAAAATCTCAGAATCTTCAAAAAATTTGATGCCGATAATTTAAATTGAATGTTCACTTGTTATGTCATAAATTACATTTCATTTGCTTTAGTTTTTATTACAATATATATAAACAATAATTTATGCATTTAGAAACAATTTTCCCAAAATTTTAATAAAATTCGATGGCTAGTTGAGTGATCTCCTATCATGTCACCAAATTTCATTTGACTTGCTTTAGTTGTTATGTGATGAGTGAAAAAAATTTATGCATGTTGAAACAGTTTTTTAAAAATCTCAGTCTGATCAAATTTTTTAAAAATTCAAAACCTACAGTTTAAGTTGAGTGACTCAACATATCACTAAATTTCATTCCATTCGCTTTAGTCATTTTTACATGTGATACATAAACAAAAATGGATCAAACCGATTTTCATGGACAGAATAACCAACCAAACCTCTTGTAAAAATTTTTAATTCCAGGTACTATACAAAAATCTAATTTTATTTACTTAGACATGTGTGTGCATATGATTTATTTCTGTTGATGATTTTGTTTGTTTATTTCCAGTTACTAAAACAATGTGATGAGTGCAGAAGGCGGAAAAATGTCATTGAAAACATGATGAAAAGTAATTTTTCCCCCTCTTTAATTGTAGTATTTATATGTTACGCAAAATGTAATGCTTTACTGTTGAATGTTAAGTACTTTACAGTTGAAATCAGCATTCTTAATAATCAAATAATTTAAAATTGTCATTCTATAATTTAAAAATTCTTTTTTTTTTGGGGGGGGGGGGGGTCAAAAACACATTCAGAAATTTTTTTATTCTTTTTTTATTTCATTGTCAGTTTTAGAGTAAGAAAAGTTTAAAATTCTAACCTCTAATTTTGTTTGGAACAATAAATAAATAAAAATTAACTCTCACCCCCAAAGTTGTGTTTGTTAGTTATGTCATTTGTTTCCATTAATGTTTTTGTAAGGTGCTTTCATTCATTCTTTTTGTAAGGTGTTGTCATTGACTTTCAGATGTAAATCAGCATTTTATCATTTTGATTTTTTTTTAATGCATTTTTGTTTGAAGTATTTTCTTTTGATACAAAAAAAAAAAAAAAAAAAAAAAAAAAAAAAACATATCTTATAAACAATAAATTCATAAGACTGATTTGTCTTAAAATTCTCAAGCACGGAAGAGCATTACTAAATCATCCTAGGTACCATAAATTTTGGAAAATGAAACAAAATACTGCATGTTTTAGGTATACCAATTTTTTTTTTTTTTTTTTTTTTTGTGCATGTGTGTGTGTTACTAACTGCTCTGCTTATAGGCTGTAGGAATAAACTGGTTATTATTATCCTTGGACATCACATGACGTTTTCTCCTTGTGATTCAGTTGAATGTATAGTAGGACTGCTTTTATAACGGTGCATATAAGAATAAAAAATGGTGAGCGTTAAGTAGCATGTATATTGATGACTTTTTATGTAAATGTAAGGTTTGTTAATTAAATGTTTGTTTCATCACTTAAGTCTCATTACTGCACGACTCTACTAACCACATTTGGTTATGGGCCCAGAGCCCGTAATTGAGGCAGGCATAAGTGAAAAAAAATTTTTTTTTCATGTTCCATTAATTTTCTCAACTAAGCCTTCTTATACTGCTCCGGAATTAGATTGCAAATTTTGCTATAAATGGATGAAAATGTCACAACTAACTAGGTTTGAAAAACTTGAAAAAAATAATGATTCGTGGAAACTACAAATAGAGGCAGTGTTGATTAAAAATGATCACTGGGATTACGTGAACGGTATCAAGCTGAAACCTGCTGTTGTAGGAAGCGAAGACGGAAATAAATGGCTCCAAGCAGATCAAAAAGCCCATGCCGATTTAATATTAGCTATTAGTCCATCTGAACTTTGTCATGTGAAACACTGCAAAACTTCAAATGCCATTTGGAATAAACTGAAAGAAGTTTATGAATCTAAAGGTCTTGCCAAAAAAGCGACGCTGTTGAAACAACTTCTATTCAGAAAAATGAGAGAAAAAGAAAACATGTCGGAACACTTGAATATATTTTTTGAAATAGTGGATAAACTCCGCGAAATGGATGTTGAAGTAGCTGATGATTTATTATCTATTCTCTTATTATATAGCATTCCAGAACATTTTGAAAATTTTAGGGTTGCAATAGAGTTTCGAGACGAATTGCCAAAGCCTGATGTTTTGAAAATAAAAATGCTGGAAGAAGCGGAAGCAAGAAAAACCAAATTTTTTTATGATTCGTCTAATGCTTATCTTACAACTAGTAAAAGAATAACTCAAGATGACAAGAAAAATGACAAATGGAAAAATAAAAATATCCCTGCTGAAAGAAATTGCCGAAATTATAATTGCGACTACTGTTCCAGATTTGGCCATAAAGCAAGCGAATGTCGCAAGAAAATGGCAGATAAAAAGGCTGCATTTTCCAAAAAACAAGGAAGTTCAATAATGGCAAAAAGCTTAGAACAGCCAACAACTATGGCATTTGCTGAAGCCTCACGGAAACCTTCTTACTGGTGTTTGGATAGCGACTGCACATCACATATGTGTAATGATAAAAATTTATTTATGGAATTTCACTCCCAAGAAAAGTCGTACATAAAGTTGGCAGTGGACAAAACTGCCGAAATTACAGGGATGGGAACAGTTTTGATAACTGTGCCAAGTGGATCAGGTATGACCGAACTTACTCTCAAAAATGTTTTATGTGTTCCTGAATTAACAAATAACTTACTCTCAATTCCTAAAGCTACAGCAAATAATCGTTCTGTGATTTTTAAAGAACGCGAAGCTAGAATAATTGACCCAGATGGATCAACACTCATGAAAGCTTTGTGCCAAGGCGATCTTTATTACATCCAGGCAGGGTTTAAGCTGGGTCAGAAAATGCTGTAGCAAAAGTGCTAAAAATGTAGAAAAAAGCTGTAGCAAAATGCTAAAGAAAATTAGCTGCTTATAAATTAATGTAACACCAATTAATATTCTTCTACTTACACCAATTAATTTTCTTCTACTTACACTGTACTATTTTTAAATTCAATTTACATAAATAAGAAATTAAGGGGTTAGGAAACTATTTCTATTGGAAATCTAAAAATTACTTTTTCAGATTTCCAATAGAAATAGTGAAGCGATATAGAAAGAAGAACTTGAATTGAGTAAAAAAAATCCTCCCTTTGTTTATCGCACGCGTTTCGCCTGCCAGTACTTTTTCTCCCCCTTATTCCTGACATGTCCTCCTTGTACTCATTCTTATTTGCCAAAACTTCCCATTCCCCCTGATAAGGATCAATGCAGTTAAAATTAAGGACCATTTTACAATTCATTTACAAAGTGCTATCTGTTAAAACTATCCTGTAACAGAAATTTCATCAATTGAAACTAACCTTTACGAGCGTTGTGTAACTGCCCCTTCACAAAATTTCAAGCAATGCAATTACACCTTTCTCATAAATACAACCAGATGAAATGTGTTTTTACAAATAATTATTTTTTTCATAATCGTAATGTTTTTCAGATATAACTTGTTTCTTTATTTCATCTATTTTCTTTCGTCCACGTGACCTGAGAGGTGCCCCTGTGATGTTTTTTTTCAGCATCATAAAAGGGCCATCTGGCATATTTCACTTTCATTGGGAGAAAGGAGAGGGCTCAAAATGATTTCAATGTCCATCCTTAAAAGTGTGTGTTATGCAGTTGTGTATTACTAAGCAATCATGCAGTTCTAAACTCTGCAACACAATGGCAACTTCCATTGTTTATAATTGGCTATTTTACACTCTTATTGGTTTTTGTTCCAAATGATTGCTTAGTGTAATCATTATCTGTCCTTCATACTACAGTTTATTTACAATACTAGCTGATACCCACGACTTCATCCACGTCGGCTTTAGAATTAGGTCCCGAGAGAAATGTAGCATATGTGAATAACAAATATTGCTGCGACAAAAGAAACTGCATTTAAATATTATTTGCTTTTTACTTGTTTCAAATGAAGTATAATGCATGGTAGTATACTTCATTTAAAATAAGAGAATATGCAGAGTTACTAAATTTAGATTTTTTTTCAGGCATTTGGCAAATTGAGACAGTTATGACAGTATTTGCGAACTATTTTGTAAAAGAAATATTTATGCTATATGCATGAATTTTAGTCTAGGTTAATCAGGAATAGAACAGCTTTCTATTAGTGAAAAAGTTCTAGAATCGGTTCGGTAGTTAAAGAGATACCCAGAGAGCGTAATGTATTAGAATTATTTTAAGTGTTTCTGTAAAGGAACTATTTATGCTACATGCATGAATTTTAGCCTATAATACTCAAGAATAGTGTAGCTTACTACCAGTAAAAAAAGTTTAGGAATCGGTTCAGTATTTACAGAGATGCACATAGAGCGTAATGTACTTCTTATTAGCATCCCTGTAAAAGAACTATCTGTGATATATGCATTAAAGGTAGCCTATAACACTTAGGATGCCACCAGTGTCTAAGAAGTTCTGCTCTCAAAACTGCAAGGCGGGAGGTGCCAGGTTCAAACCCTGGTCGCGCCTGTCGACCTAGCCGCTCCTAGTTTTCCGTGGTTTTCTAAAAATCCTCCCGTAAATATTGCTAGGATCCCTTAGAAAGTCCCCCACAGAGGAATTTCTCATATAGGCCTAGGACCCTAGTGCAGTTAATCAGACTTAATCCAAAAACAAACAAACAATGATACTCAGGAATAATATAACTTTCAATCAGTAAAAAAAGTTTTAGAATCGGTTTAGTAGCTACAAAATTTCCATACAGCGCAATGCATTAGAATTATTTTGAGTGTCTTTGCAAAAGAATTATTTATGCTATATGCTTGAAAGGCTGCCTGTATGTTAATCCAGGGCATAACCTATTTTCATTACAAATTTTTTCAAATCCGTTCAACCATTTTTGTGTGATTCAGTCAAAAACATCCAAACACACAAACGTACACATTTATATTATTGGTAGAATTTGGAAATTTATGAACTTTAAGAAACACATCTGGACTTTTCTTGGTACTTACGTATTATCCCGGCAGTCATTCTCGCCAAACTGTTTTTTCGTCAAATGAGTTGCCAAACTGTTGTCAATCGTATTCAAAACCATTAATAATTTCATGTGCCCTGCATTTATTTAGGCAAAAAATCGCTTGTCTTGGCGGACCGCTGGGATAATACGTAAGTACCCTTTTCTTTACTTATGCATTTTAATTTGGCATAAAATCAACATAATTTCCATGTTTTTCAAATGCATGTGATTTTGCAAATAGAATTTCTGCTTTATTTCAAAAGCATAAATCATTTTGTGCGGGCGATAAAACGGCGTTTAATTAATAGTTTGAAAAGTAGTTAAAACTTCAAAATTCTGAGCCTCAGATGCACTTTGCCGAAGTTATGGGCTCAGTCATGCTCAAATTTTCATAGCTCTGCTTTCTGTAGATTTGTCTGGAGAACATTCATTTTTATTATTACAGATAGATAGATTTGGCATAAAACTGGCTTAATTTCCATGCTATTTAATGTTTTTCAAATGCACACGCTTATTTATTGAAGTAATAACATTCTTGTTAGCTCAAAACATGAATAATTTGATACGGGCAAAACTCGCCAAGCAATGTTAAGACGGTTTTTAATTAATAATTAAAAATCTAAAATTCTAATTAGCCTATAACCATCTCCAGGGTCCCCTCTATATCTAAACCAAAGTGCATCCTAATCGATTCAGCTGTTTAGGCGTGAAAGCGTCATAAACAAACAAACAGACTGTTTGTCTGAACTACCAAAAACAAAGTTTACGGATCTTAATCCAAAAAAATCTGCTTACCCTAAATAACTAACTAATCTAAATTTCCAATAGCTGCTGTAGGGGGAAAAATAGATGACTACGTTTTATAAGATAAAATCCAACTTTATTAACGTCCATGTAAAAAATTTGTTACACATTTATCAAAAAGGTCCCATGCATTAGCAGGGGAAAAAATCACAAAAGTTTTACCATTAAAACCAGGTCTAAAAGACCTGAAAAATAGTTAAATTTTAATTAATCTGAACTAGCAGTCCCAATAAGAAGGGTGGATGGCTGAGTTAGATTAATTTAGCCCTAACACACAAATTTATATTTAAGTTTAAAGATTCATATCAATTTTCATTTTAATTTACTTGTTAGAAAGGCATGGTCAAAAACATTTTATTCTACATTAGAAAAGGGTAGCTGTACCCAAAGAAACATACCTCAACCGAGGTTTAAAACTAGCTAAATTAAATAAAATGCGCCATCTCCTACACTATTCAATATAAACGAGAAGTGGCAAAGAATTCCTCAGAATTCTAGCTTAAATACAATTCTCAAATGTAATTTGCATATTTAATCTTTTAGATATTAAACGTAATCAATCCGATTGGATCGAGAGCACGTACAGAAATGACGTAACTTTCTTTAGCACTATGGCTATACGGCTCTTTACTTGCGAAGCAAGCTTACGCAACTGCGTAGCAGAATTGAATTACCCTGCGGTAGAACATGCCAAGGAAGCTGCTTACTCAACTCCACCCTTTAGATTGTTTACATTTTCGCCGCGAGCAAGCGGCATTTCAGGAAAACGTTTGTAAGTTGTATAGCGGGGAACGAAAGGGTTTTATTTAAAAGTTATTATGTTTTTAAATATAAGTATTTTTAGTTAAGCTTTTATTTTAAGACTTCTTATTTAAAATTTAAATTACAGGAAAGATTTTTTAAATAAAACAACACAAACAAACTTACTTTCGCATTTATAATATTAGTTAGGATTACAGATGTTCACTAAGCATTAGTGAATTAGGGATTCATTTACAGATGCAGAACGATTTATTGCGAGTTAGAAAGTTTGTGCGCGATTTCAAGTTATGCATTTGTTTGAATTTATGTCACAGCCTTTATGGGTAATAATTCCGTAAGCGGGGGCAGGTCGCCAAAGCTTTTTCGTGTTGCTAAATATGACGGAATTATTCCCCCTTTATGAATTGAAGATTTAGAAATAATCTTTAATCATTAACGTCAAAACAGTTCTGAATGTTTTTCACATGGTACACAAAAGTGCCTTTTTGGAAAATAAAACACATTTTTTAAATTTTAAATCTCTCCCGCTGCTCTTTTTACATATGTCTCTCTCTCTTTCTCATTGGTCTTCATTCATGACGGAAGTAGTAATTTTCCAAGAATGACAGCTGTCATCAGCTTTACGCTTGTTTAATTTTTTGGTATTAAAAAACACATAAAAGAATTAATAAAGAATGCTATCCATTTGTCCAATTTTTGTTCCCTGGAAGGGAGCATTGCAGATGGAGGAAACTTAGTAAAAATAAGAACAAAGAATTGAAGATGTCTGCTTCAAACTGCAATCGTAGGCATTATAACCTCCCATTTGCAAATTTTAAGAACAGATTATCACGAGAAAGGGGTAAGCCCACCTTCAAGGTGATTGATTGGCTGTTTCCTACAGCTGCTCTTAAGAATTTTGAGAAAGAAAAAAGAAAAGAAAAGATCGCTAAAGTGCATAAATGTTATTCTGGGAATCAGAAAATTCTGTTTTCAGAGAACACGGAAGTTAAAAATGGCTGTCGAATTTTCGCGACAGACAATATATTTTTTTTCGCATTTTTGCGCAATTCGTCACATTTTGCGAAAAATGCGACTACAGCTTGATCCCTGCATCCAGGCAAACATTGAAATAGCTGCAGTAGCAAATATAAGTGAGTTTCAAAAATGGCATCTTAAATTAGGTCATTTGAATGAACATGATATTAAAAGACTCAAGTCAGCTTTTATAACTGTGCATATAAGAATAAAAAAATGGCGAGCATTAAGTAACATGTATATTGATGACTTTTTATGTAAATGTAAGTTGTGTTAATTAAATGTTTGTTTCGTCACTTAAGTCTCATTACTGTGCGACTCTACTAACCATGTTAGCCTAGTTGCTTGTTTCTCCGCTACTTAAGCAATGTTTCGTCTTCCCACTTGCTCGCCCACAGCTGTGTTGCGTAATCCTTCGGCAGCTCGCATTTGCATCTTTCTCTCTGTGCCATGCCGGGATGTGACGTCATGGCAAAAGTTATTCGGCTGGGTATCCCTCCGCCGTGTTGTATAAAAGGAGGCGTTTTTCACAAGTAAACGAGGTATGCGTTTACCGGTCGTGCGGCGCTCGTCAGGTATTTTTTTCCCGGCAGCTCGACATGAGCCCGTATTGTTACGATGATTTGTCGTGTGTATTTAGTACTGGATCCGATAGTTTAATACTGGAGCTGATTAATTCTTTTTTAAGTCCGACTTAATTAATATGTTCTATAAGTTAAATAAATTTAATTTGATTTTAAAACTTTGTCTTTTTTCAAACCTGCCAGCACACTCTGCTCAAGTATTAGTCAGTTTAAGAGGGTAGTATATCTACTACCCAACAAACCACATAGACTTTTTAAAAAACATACTGTATATGAAGATATTCTAAATTTTTTGTGCATAACATAGTATTTCATTTTTTAATATTGTTAAAAAGTTGCATGATTTCAGAAAACTAGCCCCCAAGGCGTCCAGCTTCGCCGCCCAATATTATTTAGTTCTCTGCTTCACGGTTGGTTTACATTGGCGAAAGTTGCCAACAGTGGCTTTGTGCTACTGTTAGGTGTCTAAGCACATCTGCATACTAAAAAAACTACTCTAAAACTTCTTCATATACACAGTTGAATATTTCAGAAGCAGGCCATACTATACTCTCAAAAATTATTTATTCAATTCACGGAAATTTTGCAGCAATCAGTGCAGCCGGAACATTCTCGTTAACTGACAAATATCCATTTCTTTTTCTCCTGTCAATTAAAGGAACTTATTAGCAATTAGTTTAAGTTTCTCGAGACTGAAACCTTCAGCTTTCATGAATGTACTTATTTCAGCTAGTTTCTTAAAATAATATTATTTTGCAAATCAACCCGTTATTAACAGTAACAGAAGACTATCTGGACTGTAATGTTTACATTCAGCAGTTTTGAATTTGTTTTTCATAAAAATACTGTATCAAGTGATAACGTGCTGTACAAATATATTTCCTAATTGCAGCACCTGCAGGGTTTATGAAATTAGTATTTAGTGTGCATAGTATTCATTCCGCTCAATCAGCTCCATGGATTTGCTAATGTGTACTTTTCTAGTTTATTAACAACAATGTTAACGTGCTGTTTTCATTCAAGCTGTCACGTATGATAATTAAATTAACATAAAACCATAATAAATTTAGCTGTTGCCATTAAGCAGTGTATCAATACTGTTGATTTTGGTACCACGTACGTTAGCGTATATTCAAAAAATGTTTTCATTCAAGTTGTCACACATTGATCAAGCTGTCATGTTAAAAGTGGTCTAAAATCGGAACACTTTTGCCCGGCATACGATAGCGTATTATATATATAGATTGATTGCTACTGAAAGGGATGTATGTCCCTGTAATGACTAAAACGGATTTATAGCAATGAACATTCCATGGTTTTGCTTTGACAATATAATGGATTTCCATAAATCCGCACAGCACAGAGGGGAGGGTAAGTGCAGATTTCAGGGTATAAATCTAAAACAGTATTTTTAACATAAAAATTTTAATTTCATAAAGCCATAGTCTCTGGGAAAGGTTTTGAATTTTGGGTCTTCTGGATTTTGGGATTCCAAATTTCAGGTCCTATGCTGTGGTATTTATAATATAATTGTAATTGATAATATTAATAAATTCCCTGACTAAGGCAAAATACTAAGTACAGTAGAAGACCCAAAATCCACACGGCTTGGTTCCAGACCTTGTGTGGATTTTAGAATTTTTCAGATTTTTGGGTCATAACAGGAAAGTTATTGTATTTCCCTCTACCCCCACCCATAGAACAATAAAATACAGCAAAAAAGCTAATTGAAACAAACCATATTACTTGTATTATAATTTGAATCATGATCTAAAAATACAGAGGAATAATACAATATACAAAATTAGGAGATTATGTGTTACTTATTTAAACATGTGTTACTTATTTAAACTAATTATAGAGGTTTTTTTTTTATATACAGTTATTATTTTCTGTTCTGTAACACAGCTTTGGTGCTCTACAAACCTGAGATATTTCTTTCTCAGAGCAAAACCTTCATTAAATGTTATTTTATCAATCTTTTGATCATCCTCAATTTTTTTTTTTTTTTTTTTTTTTTTTTTTTTTTAGTGGTAACTGCTTATTTAGTTTCTACTTTGAGGTTATATTGCAGTTTTCTGAAGTGCAGCTGACAGGGCTGATTTCATTGTTTGCATTGAACAGACAGTGCAGATTTTAGAGCCTTGTGGATTTCAGGTCTTCTACTGTAGATTAATCTGTAAATGATGTTTTGCTGATGTTCTTAGTAAATGTATGATTATTAATATTAAGTCTCTTACCAGTTTTTGACTTTTTTTTTTCATCATAACATTATGAGAAAATTATATATTTATTTTTAAAAACACATTTAACCTTTCTGCATGTATGAAAATTAGTTATAAATTTGTTCACTGACAGCTACAATCTTTTTATTATTTTATTTATTTATTTTTGTTGTTGCTTGTATTTTTTAGAATTTTTGAAGTTCTTGATATTGTTTCCAAAATCTACTAAGCCAAAACTGCAGATTTTGTGTACAATTATGTATTTTACTGATTAGTAATTTAATGCAAAAGTTTTTTTTTTTCCCCCTCTCTATCTCCAGATGCTATGGAAAGGAAGGGTGTCAAACGTCCACTGCCAGTTTCATCTTCTATATCATTATCAGCATCTACTGACAGTAGAGTACAGGACATTGAAATGGAATCCAGTTCTGTTGGACTTTCTTCCCATTCACAGTACGTCAACTCCCCCGAAACAATTTCAAAATCCAATGAACCCCCATCCCCTTTAGTTAGAGACAACAGCCCTGCAATATCTCCTCTTCAAACATCTTCTGCTGATGACTCTGAAGTACCGCCTGTTAAGGTTGTTAAAGACAACAGCCCTGTGATATCTCCTCTTCAAACATCTTCTGCTGATGACTCTGAAGTACCGCCTGTTAAGGTTGTTAAAGACAACAGCCCTGTGATATCTCCTCTTCAAACATCTTCTGCTGATGACTCTGAAGTACCGCCTGTTAAGGTTGTTGAAGACAACAGCCCTGTGATATCTCCTCTTGAAACATCTGCTGATGATGACTCTGAAGTACCGCCTGTTAAGGTTGTTAAAGACAACAGCCCTGTGATATCTCCTCTTCAAACATCTGCTGATGACTCTGAAGTACCGCCTATTAAGGTTGTTGAAGACAACAGCCCTGTGATATCTCCTCTTCAAACATCTTCTGCTGATGACTCTGAAGTACCACCTGTTAAGGTTGTTAAAGACAACAGCCCTGCACCAAAGAGGCAGAGAAGCTGCTCATTAAACTCTGTTCACCCAGGAAGTGCAAATTCAAATGCGATGGTACTTACTGATAATTCTGATGCAGCACCATCATCCAATTCCAATCGGACAGCATCATCTTTTGCACAGTCACAAGCTGATACAAAGGTTTTTCTGCCATCTTTGTTAGCAGATGCAGGGTAAATGTTTTTCTGTTATTTGAAAATTTTTGTTTTGTATTTACAATGTTTAGCTAATTATATGAAATAATATACAGTACACTCTCTCTAATCCACACAGGTTGGGACTAAGAGATGTGCGGATTATAGAATTTTGTTTTTTGTTGACATCCAAGTAATGAATGCTTTACTGAAAAGTATGGTCAGCTGTATACACTATGCATATAATGACACAAATACAACATAACTTGGTTATTAAAGTTGTTTTTAATAAAACTAGAAAAAAGATTTTTTTTTTTCTTCACTTAAAGGCTCATTTTTTTAGTTATTACCCTTGCAAATTTAAAATTACCTAACCATTTTGATCTAACAGCTTACTAAGAAATATTTTGTGCTTGGACCAGTGACACATTTATGATTGTTGAGGCTATAGGCAGCTTCCAAATTTTGGGGCTCCTTTAGATGACTAACACCCTCTCCCCCTCCTCCCCAACATAAATTAAAATTGGCATAAAAATATCTTAATGTTTGTACAATTAAAATGGCCTGTCATACCAATTTGTAAAATATGGTTCTCCCCTCCCACATCCTTTTTTTAGAGCTTGAAAGACTTAAACTGGTGATTCGATCTAGGATTTAAAAAAAAGAATCGCACGGTCTTGGCTAAATATTAAGAGATATTTTATATTTTAAACGTTACAAAAGATAAGAATTTTACTTATACTTTTAATGCATTTACATAGTTATTCACCACTTAGAATGCTTCCTTTCTGCATTTCTTTTTTGCAAATTCGTTTATCACCTCGTTGAAATCAATTTTCGCCTGTTTTATCTTTTCTCATCTATTGACAATGAGAATGACCAGATCGGCATTCACTTCACTGACCTGATTCGAACCAACATGCAGAACAGGTTCACTGTAAAGAGTGAATATGTCCAGTCCATTTCTACTGACGAATGAATGACTTTTCCGAACACAGATGCAGTGTTACTAACTGTCAACTTATTTGATATTGTCAGTTAAAACTTCCATTGAAAATGGGCAAAAAAAATCTGTTAAAATATCCCTATTTTAAGCTTGATTTGTAGTCAGTATTTTAGGGAGTGGCGGCTCGTGGGTTATTTAAATGCAGGTTCACACAATTAATTTCAAAAATTGAATATGCAGGTACAACGCACCTTACAAGTTAAAATATATTTGCATTTCCTGCAGTTAAAGAAAAACAATGCACGCAATTAAAAGAAAACAAGTCATCTTATGGTCTTACATTTCATCACTAAGATAAGTTTTAGCTAAAGTGTTCTCTTGATTTTTTTTTTCCATAGGATAATATTGAAAAATGCCATTGCTCTAGCTCCAAAACATTTATTTGACACTTATTTGATTTGACGTCTAAATTATTTACGCTAATTCGTAAAAAATACTATAGTGAAAAATGATACAAATAAAGAAAATAATAAGAAACTGAAAAAAAAAATGGATTAACTAACCAAACACAACAAACTAAGTGAGAATCCGGAGTATATACCAGCAAAAAAATCTTTGAGCACAATAAAAATGTGCAAACAGAGTGATATCAGCAGCACTTCGCTTCTCTTGCAACTCTCTCAACGTCTTTTCTCAGAGACTGGCTCAGAAGGCCATTCGGTCGATCACACATGTGAGCAACAAAGGACTATGCTGTAGTAACCTACGATACAGTATGTTAGCTACAATGAGCGTGTTTAATAATAGTGATGGGTGGGGGAGAGTAAAACTCACATTTTAAATTCGCAAAAGTCTAGAAGTGTGCTTAATATTTTTTAAAATTTAATTTGCTAATGTGTTTATTCTTTAGTTTTTCCTCTGGGGGTTCACGTTCTCATGTGCTCAAATGGAGGAGCCGCCACTGATTTTAGGTGTGGGTGTTTGCATTTTGGGGGCCCCTCGTAATCTTGGGGCCACAGGCGGCTGCCTCTAACTCCTATTGGTAAATGCATCACTGGCTTGGACAGACAAGTTTGTTTCTCCCCCCAACAGATATCTTTACTTTCCGAACATGTACCATGTAAGGAAAGTACAGTGGAACCTGCCTAATGTGACCACCCTCGGGAACGACAAAACTGGTCACCTTATACAGGTGATCACCTTACAAAGGTAGCACTTTTATAAATCTGTTTATGCTGTTAGTTAAAATAACACAAACACTCTACAGTTTATTAATAACAAGATTTCAAAATCAATAAATATCCATGAACAAAAAAGGAGGAATATAGGGAGTAAAATGCACATTGTATACAAATTGTGTGCGACTTCCTTACACTTATGTTTCAATATGCATTTTAATACTCCGTGGTCACAATGAATAATAAAAAATAATAAATATGAATAAAAAATATAAATTTCCATTTTGAAGCTTGACATATTACTAAAGTACAGTTTGAATGTTTGGATTGTTTTCATGTTTGCACAAATATAGTTCATGATACAATTTTCACTTAATGTACATCAAGAACACATTGTTTAGATAACACACTGTGCTGTAACCGCAAAATTCTAAAAGGGTCGGTCACCAGGTTGAAAAAAATGAAAAGAAATATTAGGCTGTTTTGCAAGATTTAAATGTGACTCGCCACAGGGGTGATCAGAATATAGTTTTCGTAGACTAGACAAAATTATTGTAATTCTGTGGGCAAGGAAGAAAATTAAATATATTCACAGACTACAGACACCAACAAAATGCATTACCAAGGCTAAAACCAAAGTAAATTAAGAAACAGATAAATAGTATTATTGACAGATGGAAGATTTAAAATGGCAAGAGTATTACATTTAGAATAGGTAAAAGGAAATCAGAAGTACTCATAAATGTGTGATTAACTTATCAAAAGTAATTGTAAATAGGTGATTATTCCATACACCTCTTACCAGAAACCAAGCTGAATATATTTTAGCATCAACAGAAATATGAAAGAATCTAGACTAAAATAAGTTTTCCTTTTTAATTAATTTATCTATTTTTTTATTATTATTATTTATTCATCTATTGAGAACAAGTGTTACAGAAGAAAGAATCAGTGTTGAGATAAAATCTTAAACAACTGAAAAGGGATATAGCATTCTAATTATCTGAATATGTTTTACATTTAAGAGGCAGTTTATAGTGGAAAGTGGTCACATTTGCCAGGTTAAAAAAACTTAAATTTGGCAGATTATCTGGTCACTATACAGTTTTCGCAGGTGGTCACTTCACAGGATATTTTCCTCATACATTTTTTATGAGTTACAATGAAATTTCATAAAAATGTTCACTTTAGACAGGTGGTCTCTTTACCAAGGTGGTCACTTTAGCAGGTTCCACTGTATTGTAATCATGAAAAAATTCGAATTTGAAATTTCGGTGTATTGACACATTTTGAGGTCTTCTGAATTCATTTATGCTGTTTTTACGAGATGTATGAATGAGTGTGTGTGTGTGTGTGAGTGAACACGATAGCTCCTAAACGGGGCATTCGATTGAGCTCAAATTGGGTATATATGTCATAAACCACCGTCGCAAGACCGATATTGATTGTGGTGTGTATAGGACTTATAGTTTTTCTACAGGGCTATGACAAAGTTTTTTTTTACATTATGGCCTATGGGGGGAATTTCTTGAAAGTGCGCTAGCGTTTAAACGGTACATTTGATTGAGCTCAAATTGGGTATATATGTTATAAACCACCGTTGCAAGACCGGTATTGATTTTGTTAATGCTATGAATGAAAGAAAGGACACCCATTATAATGCTTTCTTAATATTCTTCAAGGAAAAGATGCACAAAAGAGGGTTATTTCCCAAAATATTTGGCTAAAGAAATAATATCTGCGATTATCAAATTCAGGTTCACTCAGTATGTGGCAAATGTTACTTGGTTCCACACAAGGGTGTAGGCAGGGGATGTCTTAGAAGTCTGTAGCCACCCCTGAAATAAGTAAACATGAGATATGAAAAAGATTACACATTTGTAGATAAATTTGAAAGTTCCCCTTGAAAAATTTGAGGTTCGGTTATGGACCAAAACCAAATTGAATATTTTTCTCTGATGCATGTTTCTCCTACTATCAAGACTTCAAATTCAATTTGTAAATTTATTTTTTCTTTCTTTTTTTTTTTTTTTTTGTGAACACTAGTAGGTTACATAAAGGGGTTCCATCCCCCATCCCCCAAAAAAAGGAAAAGAAAATATATTATATCAATTTTTATAAGCAAGATTGCATTCTAGTTTTTGAGTTCTCGGTCACCCCGGAAAAAAATTCTTGGCTGCGCTACCGGTCCACAAAACTAATTTCTACACTAAACAGTTAATTAAAATGTCAAGTTCATTGATTGTAACTGTTGTTTTAAGGAATATATAACTAATAGCGAAATAGAAATGTCAGTATCATATAGAACTTTGTTTAATCTAACCAAACCCCATCCCCCATTTTACCCCACCTTAGAAGAAAAAATTTAAAAAATAGAAATTACAATTTTATTCTTAATTTTTTTTTTACATAATCTAGTTTTTTTTTTTTTTTTTTTTTTTTAAGTCTCTCTGCTAATACTTATCAAAATAGAAATAATTTTCTAATTATAAGGAATCTAGAAGAAAGTTTTTCAATATCACTTGTTAACATCAGTATGTTTAGAGCAAAAACAAGAAGTTTTGCACACATTAATGTTATTGAAATATTCTAAAATTTCTTTAGAAGTACTTGTTATGCTGTTAAAATATATCTTCATAGAAAAAAATATTGAAACATTTAAACTTTTGTGATGAAAAGGCATTTTTCAATACACCCCATTTTCCCCCACCTGACCCTATTTATTCAAAAGAATATAGCATAAAAATTTTTAGAAGCAAATTAATTCATTGATGTATATATATATATTTTAATGCCAGTGCATAGTTCCTTTTATCAGTTAACCCCTAGTTTTATGTGTGTCTACGGTTTTAAGTTTGTGTTTCTCTATGTGCAAATTTTCAGGTACTAAATATTTCATTTTTGTCAAATTTATTTTTATAAAAAATCAGATTTTTTGATCAAGCCCTCTAAAAGTAGGTATTTTACAAAAAGGCCTGTTTTTTACAACCTTTTTTAAAGTCAAACAGTTCATTTAAAATTCTTAATTATTTTACATGTATATAAAAAAGACCAAAACATCAAGTAATAATTTAATGTATGGAAAAGTTAAAAGAAACAGGTTGGTAAAAAGTAACTTTCAAGTGAGGATTCAAAATAGCTTATTTATTTTTCAGGATTTTTTTTCTTTTTAATGAAGTAGAGAAAGTTGAAAAAATTATAAGGGAAAAATACACAACTCGTAGGAAAAGGAACTAAAATTAGTAAATTTTCAACAATTGAAAAGTAGCACTTTAAAATCAGCTGCCTTCATGCGATTTAATTGCTCCCAACTGCTTTTTGGGGGGTTTATTTGAATGGGAAAAACTAGCAAACATTCTTTTTCAAAAATAGAAATGAAGTAAACAATATTTAAAATGCAATTTTATTCCTAACATTTGACTTTTGTAAGAAAGTGTATAAAAATATATTAAAAAGGATGACTATGAAGCCAAAAATGTTTTATGCAAGATATTGTTTTTCACATTAACGCTAAATACATTTCCCAAGTGTTCACAAAATTCTATAAATAAAAAACATTAAAATATATATATAAAAAAAAGTTATTTAACAGTTACACTCTAGAACTTTACTTTTTTGGCCACCCTCTACATTTAGTAAGATTGATATCTTATAATGTACTGAATTTTTTCTATGAATCTGCTGTTGTCCCACCTCCCCCTTTGTCCTTGACGTGAAAAGCATTTCTTGAATTTTCTAATATTTTATATATCTTTAGCTGTTATATTATGTAATTGTACAAAATTATTTACAGCTTTGTTTGTGTTTCCTAAAAAGACAGACATTGTTTTATTTGATTGTTCCGACTATTATTATTTAAACATTCTCTGCCTCAGTTGATTTTCTAAAATTTATAATGAGAGAGAAAAATATTTTTTAGTCCTGCTGCAGTTGAAGCAAGTTGCAGTCAAAACGTCAATGAAACTGCTATGTCAGTAGATGAATGTGAAGAAATTGTTGTGTTGCCTGTTCCTCCAAAACCTCCACCGCCTGTGATAACTATTGATGATCCAGGAGAAGCTATTGGGACTATAAGCAGGTAAATTGTCAAGAATGGCATGTGTTTTTGCTGAAACCGCATGCCTGAAGTTGATATCTTTGCTTATGAAAATTAATAAATAAATGACTTTTTAAAGTGGTCTTTCACACAAAAAATTTCTTTTAGAAAAATACCTCTTTCAGACTCTGCGTCCACAATTGAGGATCTAAAGACGACTGACCTGTACTACAGTGCAAGATGACTGACCTAATTTGTGCACATTAAAATAATAATAATCTATATAAATAAAACAAAGTGTAAAATGTCAGTTGGTTGGTTGGTTAGTTAGTTTGTCTGTGTCGCGCCTAGCTCATAGACGGGTGATCCTAGGCCTACCAAATTTTGTATGAAAATTCTCCAGGACGGGTCCCCACATACCTCGAAGCGATTTTTTCAAAATTCGAATTATTATAGGAGATATCGATAAAAAACATATTGCAAAAGGCTCATTTTTTCTCTTCGCCATTTCGCAATTGTAACCCTGCAGTGGAAAGAGAAAGAATTACACATATCGAGGTTGCCATATTTGGCAAGTTTTAAATGATTCAGACTCTTGAAGTAAAATAAAAGAATAGTGATTTTTTCTTAGATTATTTGCAAGGTTATTTTTTAATTAAAATATCATATGCAGTGGCGTAGCCAAGGGGGTCATAAGCCCCCCATGAGGAATGTTTTGCCATACAAAATGTATAATCTTCACTCCCTTATCACACTTGTATGCATATATATGAGTTGCAGTAGTTGTAACACCCCCCCCCCCCCCATGAAAATTTCCTGGCTATGCCATAGAAG
Source organism: Cheiracanthium punctorium (assembly GCA_038373885.1). NCBI lineage: Eukaryota > Metazoa > Arthropoda > Arachnida > Araneae > Cheiracanthiidae > Cheiracanthium > Cheiracanthium punctorium. Next base: position 78,038 of record JAWZYV010014401.1, on the reverse strand, counting down.
CACGTTAGTGTGTGTGTGTGTGGGGGGGGGGGTGCTCTTGCTTTCTGACATTTTAGTACTAAATAGTGGTGTAATCAATATTATTTTTCAGGGTGGTCCTGGAGGATTGAGAACTTATTTTATAAATGCTTGAGCTAGAACCGAAATATGAGTAATAAATAACAAGTTATTTAAATATGCCTTAAAAAAGTACTTTTATAAAGTAAACGAATTCACGCAATTTTATTATTTAAAATATTATTTGGAAAAAAAACAAACAAAAAAAAAGCATGTAAACTTAAAACACATTTTTTTTAAAGTTATTGTTTCATTTTAAACAACAATTTCGAGAGGGAACTGAGATTTCTATGCCCACTCCCGGGTATGCCACTGGTATTAAAATAATTCAAAAAAGTTCAGCATGTTTTTTAAATGTTGACGTCTAAGGGGGAGGGGGGCAACTTTAACAAGTTATTTAAGTATGCCTTAAAGAATCCACAAGATTATTTACGGAGGACTTTCAAGAATCCAAACTCAGAAGCACCACTAGGCACAAGATTTCCGTTATACTTTTTAAGGTGAGAATGAACAGGTCAAACCAGTGCTCAGAATTTATAAAGGGGAAGGGAGACTATGGGGATACAGCACGTATTTGGAAGATTTCTATTAGGGCTATCAGTGTTTTTCGGATAATTTAACATTGTATAAGACAATACATTTGTATAAAAACATCTATTCATGAGAGAAAATACGCTCTATGCTTTAAAGTCAAAAAATAATGTATGATATTTTTATTTGTTTTTAAACCAAAAAAATGTAGTTGCATGTAGTATTTTAAACATTTGTAATGGTACATAATGCTATCTCCAGTGACGTAGCCAGGATTTTATTTCAGGAGGGGTGTGTGTGTTAGAGATGAGACGGGCTCAGCCCGAGCCCGGGCCCGACTCGGGCTCGGGCTCTGTAATTCACGATTACGTTCGGGCTCGTGAAAAATTTCTCCTTTGTTGAACATACTCCTTGAAACAAATTTTAAAAAGTGATTTATGGGATAAATAGACGTACTTATTTCAAAAAATAGCGGCACGGGGGACTAGAAGGTGTGTGAAGCTCCAAAATTTATTGTATCCTATTAATGAAGTAGTTCATTTTATTTGTCTTTAGCTGACATTTCGGGCTCGGGCTTCAACTGTAATAATATTGCTCGGGCTCGGGCGGGCTCGGATTAAAAGTCTTCAGGCTCGGGCTTCAAAAAATGAGCCCGAACTCATCTCTAGTGTGTGTGTCTGTATCAAATTGCTAATTATGTATCAGTTGTAATTAAATATCACATTGTAAGCTAAGTAAAGGGTCAGATTTAGGAAAGGAGGGCTGCAGCCCCCCCCTCCTCTAGATATGCGCTATAAGACTTGTTTCTTGCGTTCGAACTAGTAACGAAAATAACGAGTAACGAATACTTAGTAACCGGTAGTGAGTTTAGAGTAACGAACACATACAGGTATTAATATTTTCATTACTTTTACAGCACTATTGTTATCCTCACCCCTTCCCTTTGATGTGAAAAGTATTTCTTGAACCACAGTTACAGAAATGAGGAATGCCTGTTTCCTCCAACGAAGTATATTTTAGCCGCAGTTCGTAGCCATTATCAGCCGTTGTTGCTCTTGAGTGGCGTTGATCAGGGTTTCTCCTCTCCTCCAAGTCGAAACTACCAACTGGTTCCATCATCCCAGATTTTACTGGGATTGATGCTGCCATCTATTGAAGAAATTTCTAACAATTCTCGAAGATATGTATTGAATTAATTATTGAAATTGGCAATTCTAGTTATTCCTTCGAAGTCTATTGTAATGGGGCTATTTAGCGCTGAGCAGGAGAAAGCTGTGCTCTGTTTATTAAATTTAATGTCATTAATGTGTTCTTTTTTATGTTTGTTTATTTTTCTCTTGGTTATTCCGATGCAGAATCCTTTAGTTTTAGTTTATTCAAATGTTATGTCAGTTTTATAGATGAAGGCTGTGTCTCTTGGATCAATAACATCTTTTTCAGATTTTACACGTTGAAAAATGGTTTGGTTAGGTTTTATAGGTATCCGGATATTTTGTTTAATTGCAGTATTGGAAATCCTATTGGCGATGCCTCTGCTGAAGAGAATAGATGTAGAAAACTGTAATTTTTCTTTGATTTAATTAACCTAGATATTATTTTAATTTGTCTAGCAATTAAATTACCTTTATATTATTTTAATTTATCTAGTAAAATTAAAGTTTACTATTCCCTTCAGCAGAGATGTTGCCAATAAAATTTCTAGTACTGCAATAAAGAAAAATATCTGGATACCTATAAAACCTAACCAAACCATTTTACATTGTGTAAGATCCAAAAAAAGAGGCTATTACAAGAGACACAGATGGCATCTATAAAATTGACATAACATTTGAAGAAACTAAAACTAAAGGATTCTGCATCGGAGTTAACCAAGAGAAAAATAGACGAATGTAAAAAAGAATGCTTTAACGATATTAAATTTAACCCTTTTACAGTGGAGTGCTCAGAAATGAATTGCGTTCTAGGCAGCCGGCGTGATGGTACAAGACCAAATGCACAGACAACACGATAAGCGAGTTGTTCCTAACGCGGTGTGCCCGCCGATTTTGCTGGTCATTTCCTTGAGGCTGCTGGACAGTGCACCAATCAAACTATAATAGTAATAATACTAACAATTTTTAATAATTTTCTTTTGTATGATATAATTGAAAGCAGTGTTCAATACATAATCCAACATTACAGTCTTTACATTTGATTTGTGTTTCGGTTTGCTTTTTGTGTTTGCTGCAAACCCCACATTTACGCCTACCATCCTGCCATTTTCCTGTGAGATTGGTATGTTTGGTTGAGAAATGTCTTGAAACCAGTCATTAGAAATTTATCTTTCGATACAGTTTGGCCTCTAGACTTATTACTATGTATATTTTCATTTGGATATTTAGGTGGAATTTCCCAAATGATACGTAAATGAAATTTCGCAAATGTTTTATTCTTTTGGGACTATTTTTGTAGAGTGGGTAAGCATTGTAAATCGAAAGGTCCAACATGTAGAAAAAGAATTTCTTATACCATTTCAGAGTTTTATGAACAGTATTAATGGAATTTAAAATCCTATCAGTTTTATCGACTGCTCCCATAATGCGATTATAGTCTACTATGACACTTGGTTTTAGTATTCTTGTTCTCGTTTTAACATCATTCCTTTTTGTTTCGGTGTACTCAGCAGAATGATAGCTTAGTAACATTAGCACTTTTCTTATGTCCATTCAGTTTAGTGCTAACAGTTTTTCCATAAACTGAAATGTAATTATGCCTTCAGATAATTTATTAGATACCATAGGCATTCCGTGTCTGGTTTTCTTCCATGTCCAAATGCATTTGTCTTATAATGATATTGGAGCAAAAATAATGTCGGGCTTGAGTACCAGTTATCGGTGATCAAAACAGGACCTTTATTTAAATATGGTTCCGTCAGTGTGATGACAATATTTCCCGATTTGCCTATTTCTGGTAAATGATTATTGTTAGTTATATCCGTGCACGCCCCACAATAGACAATAAAATCTTGGATATATCTAGTATAACAGTCACAGATAACATACGATTTGATTCCGAATCTATTTTGTTTTGAAGGTATATACTACTTGAAGAAACATCCTTTAAAACAAGCAAGCCTTTGTTAATTCAATAGGGTACAGTACAGAGGGCAAAGTACTTATACAGGTAAAATGCTTGTGGAAAAGAATTTTGCAGTCTGTCGATGATGCACTGAATGTTTATTAACATATCTTGAATTGTTGTTGTGAAACTGCAGCATTTGTAATAGACATTTAAATTTATCTTTTGTCATTATTCTTAGAAAACTTTCCATTCGTAATAATTCGTCAGTTGAGCAATATTCCTCTATTGACACTTTCTTTAATCTTGACATTAACATCAACAGAGCAAAAAATCGATATATTTCAGTCACTGTTGTATTTTTCCATGCCAGCAATTGTGAGAGCCTGCTGCATGCAGTTTTCATGGAATAATAATTATTGCTCTCTCTTACAATATGTTCAACCATATTTTCAGAAAAGAAAAGTTAAAAGATTTCTAATATTGATGATTTATTGTCAGTATTTTGTAATTCCTAGTAGATTTTCATCAAAATCAAACACTTTTGGAGCCAAATTTTCTGCATTCCAAACAAATTGCTGCGGATCCACGTCTGGTAATTCTTCAAAGTTTTCAGAATCCGATTCGGAGTGTATTTTTTTATGATTAGTTTAAGGCAAGTTGCCTTCTTTACTTTTATTAAAGCCCAGTGACAAAGGGGGGGGGGGCTTTGTTAGCCATATTAGGCATATTTACCTGGAATCTTGGTCTTGCCACTGTTTTCTACTCTAAACTTTCTCTTTTTAAAACTAAAATAATCTGAAGAATGTTCTAAGATAATCCTATCATTAAATCTTAGACTTAACAGTTAAAACTGAACATTGCTGTATTTTTGCCAATCGGCACTTTCATTTCTCGTTAAACTTACTTTCATTTAAACCAAGATACAATCGGGAACACTTATTCAACATTCCCAGTATTTGCATATTCCTTGGAACTTAATTGCTATTGCATTATGCAATAACTTGCTTTTTCTGCAGCACGAGGCAATGACATAATCACTAGAAAAATTTAAATAGCTTACTCAGTGTATTGCAGTGGAGTTATAAAAGAAGCAACGTTTCATCGCTTCAGTTGGTAATTAGTTGCTCAGAGTTGTAGATAGTTAATTACTTGGCAAGCTATCACTGCCGCCGTATGAGTTTACAGCTGGGGCTGCTTTATATTTTAATTATGTTTTTCCTGAGCAGCTATTATTTGTTTTTAGAAGTATAAATATTCAACGGCTGTAAGCTATGCTTGATAAAAGTATCAACTTCCTAATGTTATATAAGTAATAGAATGTGATTCAACCATAATCTACTAGTACCCGTGATTCCTGTATAGCTGCAATTTGTTTTGATGTTTTTAATAAACCTTTATTTTTAATTGAAATGAACGTTTCATCTTTGACTTAAAGATTCTTCATTATCAGCTTTCGGTGAGCAATGACTTCTTTTTTACCTCATGCTTTTACACTGTGTTTAAACTCTGCAAAAATACTACTGTACAAGAATAGCCGCCAAGGGAATGCAGCATTTAAGAAGTTTTTATTTTTTTCCTCACATACCCTATCAGCGACTATCAGACACATGCAAGAATAAGCAAATTATAGAAGGACATAACCAGGTGGCAGTTTCGATGTGGAGAGGAGAGGAGAAATCCAGATCAATACCATTCAAGAGCAACAACGGGTAATGATGGCTGCAGATTGCAGCCGAAATATATTTCATTGTAGGAAATAGGTAGTCCTCAATTTTTTAAGTATGGATAAATCCTCCATATTTCATTTTAATTATTTTAATACTTTTATTGAACTTTTTGAAATATTTTATGTACCCTTAGCTCTGATATTATGTAATTGTAAAAGATTATTTACAGCTTTGTTTGTGCTTTCTAAAAAGACAGGCATTGTTTTACCTGACATTTGAATGTTCGAATTATTATTATTATTTAAATATGCTTGGCCACGGGTGTTTTTTTTTTTTAATTAATAAGAAAAAAATCTTTTTTTAGTCTTGTTGATGCAGTTGAAGCAAGTTGCAGTCAGAACTTCAATGAAACTGCTATGTCAGTAGATGAATGCGAAGAAATTGCTTTGTTACCCATTCATCTTGCACCTCCACTTAAACCTCTTCCCCCTCTTATATGTAATCTTAAGCGTATGGATGAATGCAGAAGGATTGAGGCCTTAAACAGGTAAATTTTTGAGAATGACATGTATTTTTACTGAAATTTGATGTCTAAAGTTTGTATCTCTGCATACTAAAATTAATAAATAAATGACTTCAAAGTGATCCTGTACACCAAAAAACTACATTTTTAAAAACTCTTTAGACCCTGCATTCACAGTTGAAGCTGCAAAAATTAAAACCTAGTACAGAATAGATGTCCTAATTTGTGCACCATAAAAAAAAAAAAAAAAAAATCCTATTTTCTCCAAAAATGCAATGATACGGATTAAAATTTTTTTTAAATTATGAATTTAAAGTCTGTTATTAAAAGAAAAATTATTTAATTCAAAGAAAAATTATTTAATCAGGTCTGAACAGGTAAAACATCAGACCTGATTAAATACTTTCTCTGAATTAATTATTTCAAAGTTGTTGAATGATATTTAAAAATGGACCACATAAGAATATGATTAAGATTTTTAAGGTCTTATACGTACATTCAGTTAACTATTTCTTTCATAGCGGTTTGAAAGCATCCATATCTCAGAAATAAATAAGTAAGTAACGGGTGCTTGAACTGAATCTGACATTTAACTCACACTAATACAATAAGACAGATGACAGTAAACTATATTTTTCTTTCTCTTTGTACTTAATCTGTTTTGCTGTATATTTTTGTCTTTGTAATTCCATTTTTTGTGTGTACAGGGTAGTGTCCCTAGAAGGTTGTTTTTGCAATGAAAAAAAAAAAAATCTACATATTATACTGCCTCTTATATTGTATGGCCTAAAAGAGTGACTATATATTATTAGAAAACTAATTTTGTAATTGGTATTAGAACTTATGCTAATCATCGATGTGTGCCTAATGTATGTGGCACATCCAGAGAGTAAGTTTCTCTCGCCGCCAACAAGATTATAAATTTTGTGAAACAGGCACACATACTCGGTGGATTTATTATAGGTTGTTTGCACCAGTTGATGTTTTCTGATTGATTGGATTCACATCGCTGTAACCGGGATTGGTATTTTGTCCACTTTTTTGTAAAAAACTTGTGTCACTGGACCCTCGAAGAAAAGTTTAGTTACATAGTGAATTTTACAGAATATAAATAAAATTAATTATATTTATCAAATAAAAAATTAAGAACTGTTTATTATTAATTGTTATGTTTGACACGAAAACATTTCTTTTAGATTCCTGATGTACTTTATAAAGTAATAAAAATTTTTCTCAGAGTTAGAAATTCCTCTTATTTTGCTTAAAGCTTGAATCAGAAAAATGTACTGAAAACTTGTATTTCATTAGTTGGAACATGTTTCAAGTTGGAAAGTGTATCATTACTCATGAGCATTCCGTATTTGTCTTTTTTATGCCATAAAACACTTCTTTTGAAACTGTTTGAAAAGGGTATCATAATCCATGAGTGTATTGTATTTGCCTTCCCTGTTCCATAAAACACTTCTTTAGAATTGAAATCTTTTAAAATCGCCTACTAAAGCTATTTTACAATCTTCGCAAGTCATATTCTAATTATATTTCACCTTTGTAATAAACTATTGTGTTTGCCAGTTTCTAGCCAAATTTGGAAGATATTGCCCAGCTTGGTTTAGTTTTGAAGTTTTTTTTTCACCTGAACTTAACAATGAATCATGAAAAATTGCAAACCTTGGCAACTTTCAACCCCCCCCCCCCCTTCTGCAGTATCTGCTATTCTGCAGTATCGACATAAGTATTTCTCTCCATAGGCCGTAATTTATGAGATATATATATATTTTTTTCTAGCCTTGTGAAACAACTATTAAGTCCTATACACACTAATCAATAACAGTTGTATGACAGTAGTCTGTAATATATGTATCAAATTTGAGCTCAATTGAATGCACCATGCGGAGCTATTATACTTTTATGTATTTTTCTCCATAGAATGTGATGTATTAGAAATATTTTTGTAGCCTTGTAAAAAAAACTATAGCTCTTACACACCAAAAACCATACCTGTCATGTGCCAGTAATCTATGATATATGTGGGTCATTCCCCAAATTTGGGCACTTTAATGAAATTCAAGAATGTTAACTATTCTGTTAACACAATATCCATGTCACAAATTGTACTATGCAGTATTAGATGGATACTAATAAATCCCCCAAAGTTGGAAACTTTTTAAAAATTATTTTTGTGAGACAAAATTTCAAATATGTGAGAAAAGTCATCTCCATACACTGCAGCCAGGCGATATTTTACATAAACAAATAGACATATTATTAAAATTGCATTAAATATTATTTCTTATTTTAGTTAAATTAAAAAAAGGAAGAAAATCTGAAACACTTTCAGATTTTAAATATGCACTATAGTGCTACATATTAAGAGCGTATCATAATTTATGCGTCGTCCCTATTTTTCTTCCTTATTCTATTAAGTTGGAAAGTGTATCATTAATCATGAATGTGCTGTATTTTGCTTCCTTGTTTCATAAAACCCATCTTTGGAATCGAAATCTATCTTAAAATCACCTACTTAAACTATTTTACAATCTTTGCCAAGTATATTACAACTATACTTCACTGTTTTAAATTGGTTCGAATGTGCATCCTAATCCATGAGTGTGCCATGTTTGTCTTTCTTGGGACAATTCCTACGTTAACGTCCCAACTCTCGTCAAGGTGGAAATCATGAAACATATGCAGTAACCATGACGATTTTGTGTATTTATGTGACAATCGTAATTTAGAATTAAAATAGTGATTTGGAACAACTTGTAAGTACAGCATTCCATTCCATTTTTATTTATTTCGGTTGCTATTTTGGTATTGCTCATTAATGTAGTTTTAATAATTGTCTTCAAATTCCTTAATTGGTGTGTGCTTATCGCTAATTTGTTCGCTTTAGTTTTCATCTAGTTCTTTTGGGAGCATTGAAACTTGTGCATAACTCCTAGAGACACATGGCTGCAAAGTGCGGAGAATTTTTAGGTTAGCGAGAGAAGGGGCATTAAAAATCTCAAAATCGCCTACTGAAACTGTTTTACAATCTTCGCCAGGCATATTCAATCTATAGGCATATTCCAACTATATCGCGTAGGCATATTTTAAATTCTGTTTGGAATGGGCATCATAATCCATTAGTGTACCATGTTTTACTTCTTTATTCCATAAAACACTTCTTCGGAATAGAAATTTATATTAAAATCTCCTACCAATTACCAAAACTCTTAACAAATTTTTGCCAGTTATAGTCAAACTATACTTCACCTTTATAAATACCGTTTGGAAAGTGTATCATAATCTATGAGTGTACCGTATTTGTCTTCTCTGCTCTATAAAACACTTCTTCGGAATTAAAATCTATATTTAAATCGTCTACTAAAACTATTTTACATTATTCGCCAGGCGTTTTCTAACTATATTCAAAATATATTTATGAAAATTGAAAAGTGATACGGTGCATAGACAAATCGTGTCTACACCAAAAACTGCGATTGAGCGAAATAGCACTCAAGTGCTAATAAATATTTATTGAAATCATAATAAAGCTGGTAAATTTAGAAAGCTTTGCTCAACTAAAGTTTGCAACCAGGTTGAAGCATCACCTCCATGGACAAATTTATTTTTAAAAAGTTTCTTTTAAATGGCAAAACTGCTCATTTCTTTCAAGTGGTGTTGCCATTTGTGTGCATGTCCCTTGAGAACAGATGTGAATTAAGCTTTGTTTGTACACAAGGAAAAAAGACAGTTTCAATTCTAGGTGAATATATTTATTGGTTGTCAAATCCATGGCTTCTGTAAAACCTATAAAGTGTGAACTGTTGTCTGTTTCTTTTTAATCATGCTTGGTGTACATAAAGAAAATGCATCAAAAACTTTAATTTCATTTTATATCATTAAAATTATGCTTTAGCTTGCACTAAAAATGCGATTTCGTCACCTCCATAGCCATCATCTCCAGGGACACTCTGCGGACTCTTAGCGGACTTGTTAAGCCTAACTATGAAGTTAAATTTCTTTTAGAGTAATAAATATATTATGACAAGTGTATGTTTGTTGACACCCACTTCTTATACATATAAATTAAGTTTCATTGTATTTTTTGTTTGATAGTATTATATAACCATCATTATATGATATTTAAGCAAACAAAATAGATTTCCATTTCATTGGTGTGATTCCACCATAAATAAATTAAAAAAAATTCTAGATTCTAAACATGAGCTAGGCCTGAACTTGGTAACAATGAATGATGCTTAGTTTCATTTTTCAATCCTAAATTTCAACAATATTACGTTGTGTGTCAACTCCATGTTCCGATATGGCAACCCGTGGGCAATGGAAACATAATTTTTTTTTTTTCCTTGAAAAATATTTATCAGTGATCTCGACCATGGACTGGGAAGAATTAAGAATCATGTGGGGATTATATAAAATAATAATAATAATAATATTAATAATTTTTAAAAATTAAAAATTGACATCTGAAAGTACCCATTTCTGGAGAATGACCCATGTACTAAATTTGTGTTACAACTCTATCCACAAATTTTGTCGACAGAAAATCACAATGTAAATGAAGTAGCACCTCAGTGCTACAAAAACTGTATGCCCATGTGGAGCCATTTTGGTGATGTATGTGCTGACTATTATTTGCTTTTAGGGAGAAACAAAATTTGGATGATTTAAGAAGAAAAACAGAGGAAGAAAAAATTAAGAAAAACGGTATGTCATGAAAATTCCTTACTTAAAAAAAATCTGTGTAACATTTACTTCTGTGACTATATTTTTTATTCTCACTAATCTGCGTGGCTTTGTTCTTATGTGTTTACTTTTTTATTAACAGTAAAATCAATTTTCAATGGGGAAAAAATCAGAGTTCACAAAGGAGTCATCAATAATTTAATGGTATGTTGATCTGTTATTATATCTTAACAGTGTAACAAATATTATAATAACTCCATGAATTTATCAGTGAGCCAAGCCATTATGTGTCAGGTTTGTGCAATGCTTACGGGGTCCCCACACAATAAAGTTTAAGAAACCCTGATCTAGTATATCATTCATACTCATTATGCCCAATAAATCGTTTTCTTGTGTGCTTTCTGATCTTCTATCTTCTACCACTTTTGCCTCACATTTTCAGTCATGAATTAGTTCTCAACAATGTCCTACAGTTTGCTACAATAACTACTAAAAGTTTGCTACAATATTTTTCAGGCATCCTTTAAACATATTAAAGTGTTGGAAGTCTTGTTACATAAATTAGAAATGCTAGTAATGTATGTAGTATTACTACTACATGCAATATCTTAAGTGTCAACTCCCAAAAAAGAAAGTAAATTTTCAGATTGTGTTGTGATGCTTGCCAAAAACCCAGGTTTAACACATACCGCCCATGTGTGTGACGGGTCGAAATTAAGAGCAAAATCATTAAACTATTGTAAGCCATATCTTCATATCTTAATTTGTGGCAGGACATACAGGTCCAGATATACATCATTTCTGCTAGCACTATTATCATTTACACACCAAATTCGTTAACAAGTATCTCAAAAGGTGGTAGACTATTAGAAATGAATTTACATCCCACATAATAAATCAGATTTTCACATATTAAGTTGGATAAGAGTAATATCCCTGGGCACCCATGGATGACTTCAGTGACTAATAAAAAAAAAAATAAAAGTAATTTCATGATACTGAATAAAAGAAAGATACAAATAAAAGATAAATATAAATTTAATATTACTGAAAAATGATAATATATAATATGCAAATTACTGTATCAATGATTGCATCGTATCATTTTAATCCTTTTTTTTTTTTTTTTCTTTTTTTTAATAAAACATGATCGACAGTCATAACACAACAACAAAAAAATTGTAAAAGTATTGATTAAAAAAAAAAAAAAGTTGAAAATCTTAAAAAGTTGCACACTAAAAAAAACCCCATTAAAGTTGATCTTAGTAATTAAACAACTGCCAAAAAAAGGGCTCTTTGCTGATTAACCAAATATAATATATAACACAAGGTAAATTAAAAAAAAAGAGAAAAAAAAGGGAAATGGGGGGAAAGATACATGGTCTCGCCACCGACGGGTGTCAAGGACCATCTGCACAATAAAAAGGTAGTTGACATAGGTGAAATTGCCAAGAAGTACCACAAATCTTCTGAGAAAAAAAGAAACTTTGTCCCTTAGAAGTTGTTAGACGCTGCCGGGGACTCTTATACAATGGCAAATCAAATAAAAATAGACACCTCACCATTTCCAGGCGTGCGGGAAGAACATTCAGCTAACTCAAGACAACAAAAATGGCAGTCTCAATCACATAATGCCAGACACCCCCACCCCCCGGAAAATGATGTATTCGTGCAAAAAAAAAATTAAAAAATGCTTATAAGATGAAGAAAATTCTTGAAATTTAAGTGAGAGAAGCCTGACATCGGAAAACAAATTTTTAAAAAATGGGACCATGAGAACATGCAAAAATTAATTAAAATCCCATGAAAACGTATCTTTAACGAGAAGGGAGGTATGGTACACAGCCACCTCGATTAGAGCCGCGGAACTGCAAATTTTAAAAGTAATATTAATTCTAAACATTCTAATGCATGAAATGAGCTGGTGAAGAAAAAAAAAAAGAGAAAACATTGCTTAGGCAAAGCAAAACAATTAATTAAAGCTTCCCAAAAGGTAATAAATTACTTTGTATCTAATTAAAATTTAAGCAGGAGAGAATTTAAATTTTAAAAAAAAGCGTCCTTATTAAAGGATATATAGATACACAAATCAGTGAAAAAATAATTAATTAAAATACATAAGGTGACAAAATCGCATGTAAAAAGCAAATGGTTGCTAATTTAAATTGATCTCTTAGTTTCTTAAACACCATTGCATGTAATCAGTGTTTAATTTTCTATTCTCTTATATAGTGTTTATAGCTACAATATAATTTTCCTCATTTTCTTGAAACTAGGTTTATGAAGATTATTTATATACTTGTTCTAATGACCACACTGCAAGGCGGTTCAATTTGCAGGTATGCCTTTTAAAACTTTACATTGATGTATTTATTTTTGTATTGAGTTACTTTAGTATAATAGCACTGTAAATATATCCAACAGTAGCTTGTCAATAACTTGTTTAAACTTTATTTACATTGCTGTATTTCTTTATATTGAGTTACTTTAGTTTAATAGCGCTTTTTAATGTTTAATGGTATATTCAGCAGTAGCTTGGCAATAGAAAAGCCAGTGTCCTGACCGTACATTGATATTTTAACAAAGGATTAAGTTGTTTGATAAAAATCCTATTTAAAGAAAAAAAATTTTTTTTTTTTCACCATCCTTGCAAGTTGTAGTTACTTCAAAACATAATTTTGTGTGGTTTAATTAGGAACCAGACCACATGTAAACAGGTGAACTTGTTAAATCTAAAGGGGGACGTTCGACTCCAGCAAGATCTAAAAGTTGGAGAGGGGTTGAAAACTGAAAAACACTTTCATTTTCCTACATTGTAGATTATTGTCAAATGAATTTGTTTCTGGATTTTTACCATATAGTACATAATTTGTTCATGTATTTTGACATGAACGTAACCACATTTTTTTATAACCTATTTACTTAAAGTATGCTAATATTTTGACCTCTAATATAATTCTGCCATCTGACAATTATTTTTAACAAGGAAAAAAAAATTAGCTGAAATGATTAAGCAAAGTATTTTATTTGTATAAAATCAATAATAAATTATCTGTCTAATTGTTTACAATTTGCTTTGATTTAAATTGTTCTGTTAGTTGTAAGTCTTGTCATGGATATTTTCAATTTTCTTTAGCCCAGTGTTAGGAGAAAACTTTTGAAGGTGTCTTGGCCCCATGATCATTGGAGACACACACCCTCCAATATTTTGATTTAATTATCTTAATTTTTAATAAAGCTAGGACAAAAGAGTACACTTTTTTTCTGCATCCCACCCACAATCTCCCAATAATCAGGTGGTAACGGTTTGGCCCACGTTAACGTTTATAATAGAAAGTAAATTTTACTTTAAATGCGTATTTCTTCTCTTTCAGTGAGTCAAATATTAAACTACACCATTTAAAAATTCATCATTAAAATTTTGCATTAAGAATTCTTTTAGTGGATACATTTTGGATGAAAAAACATCTAAATGAAGTATTTATCAAAATCACACTGATTTCTTATGAACTGATTGCCCAGAGAAAATCTCTCTTAGTATTACCAAACCGAAGAGAGGTCATACAATTTGCGCAGTTCATAAACAAGCCTTGGGCGGGGGATCCATGGGAGGACCAGATAAGTAGAGATCATGGGAGGTTTTCCCGATTAGGAATATTTTCTCTGTGGGCTCACCAATCACTATTGTCTAAAATTGTATTTTACCATCCATAAAGTAGAGGGAAAATGTGCTTTGCAATGTGATCTTGACGTTCTGCCTATTTCAGTCTTTTTTTTTTTTAGTTGTTAGAGCTTTTTAGCGACATTTTTAGAGCATTCTTTGGTCCTCTCCGCAGGGGCGTAGCCAGTGAAGTGGATACTGGGATATATATCCCCCCCCCCTAGAAAAATTTTCCTGGCTACGCGCCTGCCCCTCTGTCTCCCTCATACCGAAATATTAGGGGAGACACGTCCCCACTCCCCATAGCCTGCGATGCCCATGGCTGTCATGTTGAAACAAGTCATAATGGATTAACAGTTGGTGAAAATAGATTGAACATGTACACACGTCATGCAGAAACTCATCAAATTAATAGCCAAAATCACAATAATGCATTTTTTTATGGCTACAGTACACTGATTTTATATTTTTACTTTATGGATATGTTCCACACAACACCGTGTAAAAGAAAATTTTGTTACAAAAAGCATGCTTAAATAAAGAATAATGGTGGATCAATTTTGCTATATAAATATACCACTCTGTGCATATATAGTAAATGTATACTACAGATTCAGTAATTCTCATAACAGTTTTACTGTTATGCATGGGTAAAATAAATATTAAAAAAATAATTTCATCATATTTTACCTTATTATTTTTAAACCATGTAAAAAGAGAATCCAGTGTACTTTAATTTTGTAGAAAGAAGTAAAAAGGATGCTTAGCTAACTTTCACACCTAATATTACTTTAAAAAATTACCTGAAATATCCTACTTTTGCAAATGTTTAAAATACTTCTCTCATTTAGAATATTAATGACACGGTCATCTATCAACATTCTGCCGAAAATATAAAAGAAGTGCTTGTCGAAAGAATATTAAATGAGGTTATTGTTTTCACAACTGAGTTAAACAGTGGAATATCTATGTTTGAAGCATCAGTAAGTACTTTTTATTTTTATTATACCTAACCAGTGCTAAGTTAGGCTGTTGTAATAGGGAAATATAATGGTTTCTAGTAGCTTTAACCAAGCTCTACCTATTTTAATTACTGTCATTATTATTATTAACATGAAGGATATTGTGCTTGCCCTTTGAACTGGAAGACAGAAGGTGCCTGGTTCGGAACCTGCTCGCGTCCAGCAACCTAGTAGCCGTTTGGAGTTTTCGGTGGCTTTCTCCAAAACTTCGCATAAATATGGGTTAAAACCTCTTAGAAACCCTCCCACGGAGGGCAATCCCTTCCCTGGCCTAGATCCCTAGTGTAGACAATTGGCCATAACCCATATTTCCATTTCAGACATATTCTATTTTTTATCATTTGCTTCCTCTTTCTTTTGCATTTTGTTGCACATAAATCTGCTAATTTGAGTATGAGTTATGAATGTAAAGTTTCCATTGGATAATCTTGTACGTGTTGGGGTGTAATGATTTCTCACCAAATTATAGGAGGAATTTGAAAACTGCATTCAGTTTTGGGAACTCTTTTTGGTGCAAAATATAATAATATTTTGGAAAAAGTCATCAAGCTTAGTGATATTTAGCATAATGATGGGGGTTACATACAATAACCATTGTCAGACCTATAGTAGGATTAGTAGAATTTTTCCAAAATCCAAACCTACTATTGACAAATCCAAAATCAAAATCTCTAACGCACACTCTAGTTTTTGATTAGCTAGAATTAATTAAAAGTATCAATATCCTCAAAAATAAACTTCTAAAAAGAATTCAAAATAGCACTTTACTGAACAAACAAAAAATACAAAAAGCTTTAAAACAACAGAGCGGCCAGAAAATTATCTGATATCATTTGTAGAATTGGCCCATCTCTGTTTGATTTATCGGATATAGACAACATAATTCTTAGAGAATGTAGAGTATAGCTACAATTTATTTCCAGTATTTTGTAACAAACAGCAGCCATTGTTTTCTAGTAAATGGCACCAAATTTTAACTAAGTATCAGAAAGAAGCACTCAGAAATTTAGAGGGTACAGTTTATTAATGCCATACATTACAATGCAATTGCAGAGGTGTGAAGTAATGCCTACTTGAGGAAGAGATTTCAAGACAAATTTAGTTTAAACTATTAAAAAAGGAAATGTGTTCTCTCAATTTCTGAATGCTTTTTTCTAACATTTTAGCTAAAATTTTATGCTGTTTACTTGAAAAAAATGGCTGCTTTTGGATGCAGATTACTGGAAATAAATTGTACCAATACTATATTATTTAAGAATTATAGTCGAATCCCATGTTAGCAAATTTGGTTACAGTGAAAATGTTGTTATTTCTTGATCTAACTTTTGTAATCCCCAAATAAAATTACATAGGAGTTATATTAAAATTTTCTATATTACTAATGACAGATAGTCCAGTCATTTGGTTCAAAAAAAGGGGGTTACCTGGAAAGTTTACTGGGAGTTTTGAAAATGGGCAATTTTATAAATTTAGTAGTACATGAGGCTGCTAAAGTTACATTTAAGACTGTTTT
Organism: Cheiracanthium punctorium; assembly: GCA_038373885.1. Taxonomy (NCBI): domain Eukaryota; kingdom Metazoa; phylum Arthropoda; class Arachnida; order Araneae; family Cheiracanthiidae; genus Cheiracanthium; species Cheiracanthium punctorium. The sequence continues at coordinate 61,312 of JAWZYV010014401.1, read as the reverse complement.
AACTTTTATAACATAGTGCAGGAACTATATAAATTTTTTTCAGCTTCTACTTATAGATGGAATGTTTTAAAAAGCAATATTAGTAGTTTGAAGTAAGTGACACAACATAGGATAGCAGAGTAAAATCGGTGCGACCTCTCAGGTTTCAGTTAAATGAAATTATAAAAAGCTTAAATGATGTAATAGATGATAGTACTAGAGATTTTAAAACAAGACATGCAGCTCAATGTTTATTAAATCGGGTTGCATCTTTTAGGTTCATTTGCTCTAGTTATATGGAATGATACTTTATCAAAAATAGATGCAGCCAGTAAGGTATTACAGAGTCCTCAATAAAATTTAAGTGAATAACTAAACATTTTAAATGAGGTTATTGAATTTCATAAAACAATCCGATCTGAGATACTTTTAGTAAATATATCTGAGAAGCGGAAACTTTAGCCTATGAATTGTAAGTTGTAGCACTGTTTCTCTCCAGTAGTAAGAAACAGAGCTAAAGTTAGGCATTTTGACTATGAAAGTTACAGATCAACACAAAGTAAGTGCAGAACAATTTTTTAAGGTAGACTTTTATTTAACTGTTATTGACACCTCATTAAATTTTATTGAAGAAAGATTTAAAAGTTAAACAAAGTGCTATGAAAATTTCAAATTTCTCAATAATTTTAGATACATGAATGAAGAGGAAATTTAAAAAATCTTGTTTCTATTTAGACTTTTCTCTTCAATTGAATAATGAAGATAAATGTATTAAAGATATACACAGTCTTGTCACATTAATGTGACCACCTGTCAAAAGCCAGAATAACCACCTTTGGCAGAGCGCACCGCTGCGAGACATGCAGGAAGAGAGTCAATTAGGTTTCTGAAGGTGTTCACTGGGATGTTCAACCATGCCGACTCCAGTGCCATGGGCAGCTGCACTAGATTATGCGGTGTAGGATCCATGGCACGAACAACCCGATCGAGGTGGTCCCACAGATTTTCGACTGGGTTTAAATTCGGTGAGTTTGCTGGCCAGGGGAGTACGGTAAACCCATCCTGGTGCTCTTCGAACCCCGCACATACACTGCAAGATTGTGGGGATGTATAATTGCTGCAAGATGTATAATTCCTCGCATTGTCCTGCTGGTGGATGCCATCATTCTGGGGGAAAATAATGCTCATGCATGGGTCGACATGGTCTGCAAGGACAGATGCGTACTTATGCTGATCCATCATCAGGGTGTCTACCGCTCCGGAAAATCCAGAAAGTCTGGAAAAAACCGGGAAATTGGATAATGGGTCCGGAATATTCACCAAAAGAATCAATTTTTTTTTTTTTTCGTGTCCTTTTTTTTTTACCCTTTCTCTTTAATTGTTAGACCTCGAAACCGAAAGCAACTGCAATGCATTTTTCGGACAGCGAAAGCATCAAGCAAGCGATGTGTTTGTATGAGGAGGGAAAAACGGGGGCTCATCAATCTTGACGGGAGGGTAAAAGACTAAATAGCTTACTTTGTAACTTATGGTTTAGGACCGTATTTCCAAGAACAGTTAGTTAATTCTATCAGAATTATTATATCAGAATAATAATTCTATTCATTCATGTATCTAAAATCTATTCTGCGACTATTTCTGTTTCTCAATGGATGAAAGCTTAATCCTGTATACTTCAGTTAAAATTGATTTCAAGAAGTTGTGCAAAATATGCAAATATAAAGACAAGGGAGGGGGCATTGTGCAATTTCCTAAAGTAAAATGCAGTGGTCAGGAATTTTTTTCCTGGGACCTCCCAAAAGTCAGGAAAAAGTCCGGAAATTGACTTTCAGAAATTTGGTAGACACCCTGATCATGCTGTTGGGCCAGGCACAGCGACCATAATAACCGATGGAGCATAAAACATTATTCATCAGAAAAAGCCATCTGTTGCCACTCTCTGGACGTCCAGTTGCAGTATTGGAGTACAAATTCCAGCCTTCGTCGGCTATGAACAGCGTCAGCGTAGGTGCATTAACCTGGCTTCTGCTGTGGATTCCCATGTGCAGCAACGTTCGCTGAACCATTGTTGAGGATACACTCTTGGTAGCCCCTTGGTTCATCTGGGCGGTGAGTTGCTCAACAGTTGCACGTCTATTCGCCCATATGCATCTCCGTAGCATTTGTTCGCCTCTGTCATCTATCACCCGTGGTACACCACATGTGCCACACCACTGATTTTGGATAGTGCCTTTTTGCCATGCACAGTATACTTTTACCACAGAGGCACGCGAACAGTTCACAAAATTAGCCGTTTTCGAAATGCTTCCACCCTTGGCCTGAAAACCAATAATCATGCCATTTTGGACGTCAATAAAGGGGGTGAGAGATAAAATGACATAGTCATTAATAAAATTCAAAATACTATCTTAAAAATTTTTTCTTTTTGATGTCATCAATATAATGGAAGGGGTGGTTTTACATGCCTTGCACGTAGGCGGCTGTTAGGCACAGTTTGGCAGGTTACTACAGCACAGTATTTCCTCCACTCACATATGTGAGCAGAAAAATTCCCTTCTGAAACGGTCTCTGAGAACAGATGCGGAGAGCATTAGGGTGGAGTACTGTACTGCTGATATCCTTCCATTCGCACATTTTCAGTGAGTACAGGGATAATTTTTTTTTTGGGGGGGGGGGTTATCTCTTCTGAAGTCTCCCTTTGTTTGTTATGTTCGGTTAGTTATGTTTTTTAGGTTCATTTTCTTATTATTTTCTTTATTTTTATCATTTTACCGTACAATATTTCTTACAAACTAGTGCAAATAATTAAGATGGGAGTAAAATAAGTATTTTCGAGCTAAAGCAATCACGTTTTTCAATATCATCCTTTGAAAAATCATTGAAATAAAATAAACCGAGACAACACTTTTGCTAAAACTTATCTTGGTGACGAAATGTTAGACGAAAGATAACTTGTTTTCTTTCAGTTGCATGCATTGTTTTCCTTTTACTGCTGGAAACACAAATATATTTCAACGTGTAAGCTACGTTGTATTTGCATACTTAATTTTCGAAACTTATTTTGTGAACCTCCATTTAAATAGCCCACGAGCCACCACTGGGTATATGTAGTTTTGAAAGAGTACTGTATTTTGCATTTTATGTTAAAATGCTTGGAAAGCCATTAGAAACTATCTATTTTATGATGTTGTATTTTATGAATTTCTGCATATAAGGGAATAGAACTAAAGGTAAGCATCATCTGTTACAGAGTAATATATCAGTGTAATCTTCACAAATGTCATGTAAACTTCTTTCAGAAAAAAAAAAATGTATTTAGCATTTTTTAAATTATAATATTTTTTTAGTATCATGATTAACTTGGAGTTTAGAAGATTTTATGAATTTTCAGTCTATTTAGATTGTTAAGGAGGGTACAATTTCTAAAGACTACTATTTTGTAACCTGAAGGCTACTAAAACAACTAATTCTGAGTTTGTCCCTGGTGGGTGTCCTAATATGTAGCATTGCTCGCTTGCTGCCTTATTGTGTTCTTGCTTTAAGGTTAGTTTGGACTCTAATGGTTTTTCATTTGTTTTTGGAGAATGCTGGCACAGCAATCGCTATGTTAGATAAGATTTTTTTTTTTAATTCCGCCCCCCTCCCTTTATTTTATTTATTCTTGTTTTATGTGTGGTTTTTGTTAATTATTATTTTTCTATTTCATTCTTACCAGCTAATCTGTTGTTATTAGAAATAAAATTAGTCATATTTCATGATAGTACAAATGATAGATGATTTTTCTTTTTGTATGTGCATGTAGCTTGAACTTTTGTCACTTAAAAAGATCGTGGAATATTTTATAAAACTCTCTAAAATGTCAAGGAATGACCCTTTTTTATAATCTGGTAACCACTGTGCATATTTAATTATTTTTCCCAGCTTAAATTAACGTGATTTTTACTTTTATTATTTTTTCTTATAGAGTGGTACTATAATAACGAACTTTACGCATTCTTGTGCTATTTCAAATATTTGCAAGGGCTGGAGAAATATATATTCTGGATGGACAGATGGATCAATTCACATTTATAAATGGACTGCAAATGTAAAGCATTTTCTTTCTTACCCTCTTTTTTATTACATTGTTTGTTACTGTACATTTCTATGAATATTAATGTAGTTGAAATAAATTAACCTTCTTGTACCTTAAACAAGTAGTTTTAAAGTTTATTAAAATTGAATGTTGGCTTATGAGTTTATATAATCAGTATTGGTGGTAATTGGCCATTTAGTAAAAATTAGCATTTTAAAATTAGTATGGTAGTCTAATTTTTTTTTTTTTTTGGTGGGCTATAATAAAATCTTGGAAATCATATGATTTCTGTAGTCAAAACCTGATTACTGCATGAACTTGATTGGCTGCAGCCTAGGCTCCCTTTTTTCTGAATAATAAAATGGTGCCTATATAACTTATCAAAATTATTTTAGCTAATATTGACCAATGTGATCATGTAGTAATAACAAGAATGAGAATCTTGGATCTGCAGAATTCTGCATTTTGGTAATTTTCTACATTTTTTTAACAATACGACATTTTTTAAAATAAATAATTTTTATGAGTAGACATCGTATTGTAATTTGGAATTATGTGTAAAACTTTGAGTTGTGATTTAAAAGTTTTTTTTTTTTTCATGCTAATGTTAATTTTTATACAATTTCTTCTCTTCCATTTTTTTAAATACTCTCTCTTGCCACCAAGTTTGATATCGATTACAGCTAATTCATTATATAATGACATCGTAATCGGCAGATGAACACAAGTACGGCAAGCAACCACATGCAATAGTTTTATAATTTTTACTGGATTCATTTCTACTAAGCTAAATAAGTAACACCCAGCTAAATTAATAATATTACAATAGCCTACAAACACAACATTTACCACAATCTGCATGCACAGGAAGATAAAATTATGACAACGTGGAATTACTTCGAGTACATGGTTTTGGAAGTTCTATGGCAGATATGCTATAAATAGAAGTGCTGGGAAAACTCTAGGATCTTCGTCTCCCTCTTGCTAATGTTTTGACGAAGAATGCTGTGGTGGATGATGGATGGAGAAATGAATTTGCCAAGATAAAGAGAATTCCTATGGGGAGGCCCCCCATTTTTTCAACATGAGTCATTCTCTTTTTCTTTTGCTTTCCTATCCTTTTTTTTTAAGTCGACATATTTTTTTTTTTTAGTTAGATACTAGTGTTTTGTTTGAATTTGAATGCATTTAGCCTAGGAAATTTAAGTAAGGGTTGATTTATAAGTTGGGTAATAATGTTTGTAAAGGAATCAGTCTTTAGTTTGTACGAGGATAATGTTTAAAATTAAATCAATAAACTCTTTTTAAATTTTATCTTGGTAGCATATCATTCATTATTCCTTTTTTTTTTTTTTTTTTTTTTTAGCTTGGCATCATTGCACCTTTTTGTTTTTCTTTATGCCGGCAGAACCTGGGAGATGATACTTATTTTGGAAATGATTTTACTCTATACAATTTATAGCCCTTTTTGCCAATTAATTTAAATTAGGGAAATTAATGTTTTATCTTATGGATTTCTTTTTTTATTTAACTTATGGGAACTTTGTGAGATTTGAAAGAAAATAGGGGGGCGAAGTTGGAATTCTCTTTATCTCGGGAAATTCATCTCTCTGTCCATTCCTTTGATGACCATCATCTACCACAGCATTCTTCGTCAAAACATCAGCAAGAGGGAGATGAAGAAGATCCTGCAGTTTTCCCAGCACTTCTATTTATAGCTGATCCGCCGTAGAACTTCCAAAACCATGCACTCGAAGTAGTTCCATGTTGTCATAATTTTATCTTCCTGTATATTGTAGTAAATGTTGGGTTTGTAATCTATTGTAATATTATTAATTTAGCTGGATGTTACTTATTTATCTTAGTAGAAATAAATCCAGAAAAATGATCGGTACTGCTTATGAAATGTGCAATAATTTAGTCTTTTGAGGGGTCATCCACTAATTACATCACACTTCTAGAGAAGGAATTTTAAAATGCAAAAGAGAATGACAAAATAATGGTGCAGGTTACTATGGTGTGGTAACTTTCATAAGAAACTGCCAAACATGCGTTGCAGGAAAATTCTAGCTAAATTAGGATTTGAGGATTCAGCTGTGTCTATCAAGTTACTATTAACATAAATTAATGTCAATTGAAAAGCAATTAGATTTTTCTCACTTTTGAGAAATCCCCATAGTGCTTGGCGACAAATACCAAAATTTTCAAATAGCAACATCTCGGAAACTATTCAACTTAGAGACACGAGATTTTTTTCATTAATTTTCTTAGACAAAGAGGAACATTCTTCTAAATATAAAGAGTAGGAAAGGAGGGACCGTATAAAAATTAAATTTCGTATTTTAATATGTATACAACCCCCAGTTTAAAAAATGCCATATCTGAAAGCTACTCTTAATTTGACGAACTTTTCTAATTGGAAGTATGTTTCGATCGCTTACAGTTTAAAAAATGATTGCTTTAACATCTATTATGAATCACAAGGTATATTTCATTTTTTGTTTTTAGATTTTTAATTAAACTAACTATAATTGTTTGTACTTGATTTTCTGGCTGTTTGCAGGAGCATTTGTTCCTGGCTTGTTTCCTCCTCCATGTAGCAAGTTAGTGCAGGACTAGGAAGATTCTAAAATATTACTTCAAAAAATATTTAGAGACATTTATAAAATTTGTATTTAACTCCTAGTTAGACAAAGAATATTTTACCTTATTCTAACCATTTAAAGGCTTATTTTTGAAACTATGAGATAAGAGACCACAAAGTCAGTATTTTATGTTTTAATGACTATGTCATTTTATCTCTCACCCTCTCTATTTAAAGTTGTCCCAAAAATGCGACATAATTTTACATATATTTAAATACTATTAGTTCACAAGAGCTTTAATCTATTGTTACAATATTTCGTAAGCTGTAGAATATGCATCCGATGTATTTTTCTATTAATAGGTTACAATCATAAAAATTTCAACATAGGATTACCAGGCGAAATACACAAAAGATGAGCGATAAAATGACATAGTCAATTACTATCATTTTAATATGGCAATAATGAAACTAAAAAATTTATTTGTATTTTTAAATAAGAACAATAGTCAAATTCCAGCAATTCATGTAGGTTATGAATCATTCATGTATGAAATTTATGACTTGTCTTGACCTTGAATTTTATGAAGTTGCTTAAAATCCTCTTTTTAAATGATGATAGCATATTTTTCTATTGAATGTTTTGTATTTAAAATAATTATTAAATATTAATTTATACATGAGTGCTTGGATATCTCGGATGTTTTTTCTTCCAGGATAAAAGTAATTGATTTGCTTTATGGTTGACATTTAATAATTATAATTGTGTGAGGCACATCAAAATTTTTTAATGGTTTGATTTGAGTTCACACACTTACTCGGTTTTCACCATTGTGCATTTCTCATTCCTTTAATAATGATTTTAAACATAAAGACTCACACTTCTAATGCAGTCAACTCTAGTTATGGTGAACCTCTTTGCACTGGCAAATTATGTTCACTGTATGCGGAGTTTGCTGAAACCAAAGTTGCCCCATGTTGAACAAGGAAACACAATAAGTACCCCCCCCACCCAAAAAAAAAAAAAATGCATTTTATGCCGATATTGATTATTTATCATGTAAATTGAACATAATTGTATTTATCAAAATAATGTACATTTCTCGCAGTTGGTGAAAGGTGCTGTCACTTTTGATTGGCTGTCAGAGTGGGGCTTTATGGTGCAAAATCCAGAGAAAATATGCTGTGTCAAATGATAGTGCTGTTGCTTTTGATCTGTGATATTGCACTGAAAATGGAAATTGAACAGTCCAAAATTTATTTTACTTTATTTATTTAATTTTTATTTTTTTGCTTTCAACAATTCAAGTTAGATATCCTAAGTCAGAGTGATGTCATTTTGAAGTTTAAAAATGCATAAGAAACTCGTTTAGTTTAACAGGCTTAGCATAAAATTTGTACCATGAGTGTCAATATTGCAACTGAATAAAAAATGAATGCATTCAGATACAGTGGAAAATGTTAAGTGAATTTATCCATGTCCAGGTATTTTCAGAATCTTATCATATTCCTATTAGATTAGAATATCCATCCCTAAATTTTTCGAATCAGAAAAGAAAACATATATACATACAACAAATATAGCATAAATAACACTTTAAAAGTACTTGAAATTTTATACTTTTCTTTGAATTGACCAAATTTGGCACAATATTATTGACCATGGTGCAGATGAAATGGTAGTAATTGGTCATGTTATTGAGAAATAATAACTGAAAACATTTTCCCTCTACAAATTTAAAATGTTTATTACTTTCTAAAAATCATTAAAAATGGAGCTTTTTTGCTGTGAGCCCTTCAGTTCTTCGAGTGGACCTTTCTGGGGTATTTGAATATCTTATCCCGTTTATATTTGTAGATTGTTAACTGTGTTTCTTTTATGTGTGTGTTATTCATTTTTGTCACTCTTTCTGTTACAGCAAAATCTTAATTCCCCATCAGTAATAAAAGTGAAGACTGAGGATCCAGTAATCAACATAGCTTGTACCCATGAAGGGCAAAAGCCTTTTCTGATTGTCCTGTCGACTTCTAATACAATATATCTGAGAAATGTTCAAAATGGCACTTGTATGCGGTCCTTTGGTGCAACTATACAATTTCCAACCTATTTGACGGTTCACAAGAACATGGTTTATTTCCGAAATTGGAAAAAAAATATAGGTGTATTTAACTTCGAGGTATGTTTTCCATTTATTTAATAAATTCAGCTAGTGGGCAGGGCTTTTACAAAAATTTGATAGAAGTTTAAGGGTGTCCATTATAAATAACTAAGCATTTTGCATGAGTTTTTATTTAAACTAGATAAATCATGAACAAAGCACATCACTTCTCAGTAGTGTGCTGTTTGTGTTATGTGCAAGACAATAATCAAACTTTTTGTGAATCATGCTTCCAACATGCTGTAAATTTATTTTTAGCTGAAATCAGCATGCAGGACTAAAAATACACTTCCCCGCCTTTTTTTAATTGTATTGTTTATATTAAAGACTCATGAATTTGTAGCATGAAGGATTTATACAGGGTGTCCCAAAAGGGTGGTAACGAGCTTTAATTCTTTATGTATTAGAGATAAGTGGGCAGTAGAAATTGAAAAAATGTTCTAAATAAGGTCAGAAATAAGACTCCTTTTAGAAAAAATTCCTCTCGTTAATTTTTAAAAAGTTACTTTTTAAATTTATATTCAACCACCATACAAAACAATTCTGAATTAGTTAAATGTGCCCCTTAAACACATGAGGTGACACACAAAATTTGAGAATTATATCCTAAAAAGCATCAAAGATGTGAAGATAAATATAATGTTGTCTTAAACCAATTTTCAATGGCTTTCTGTGGGAAAAAATCATGTCAAATGATCGCATTTCAGGGGTTGTACAAAAATTACGAAAGAAAATCTTTTTTTCCACTCAGCAATAAATGTTTACATTCAAAAGCATGTATAGTCCCCAATCATCTTTCTTTGAAGATATCTCAGAGATGTTATATGAGGAAAGGCTGAAATTTTATACATCACCTCATTAGTGTATGGGGCACATTTTATTAATTGGCAATGTTTTTGTGTGGGGATCTTCTACAAATTTAAAAAGTGTCAATTTTGTTAATGAACAAGAGAATTTTTTTCTCCCATCGGCGAACTCGCCCCACATATTTTTCCACTCATTTTCCCCTCTACGCTGAAATTTCAAGTTATTTTAATCTGTTACCATCAAGCGTCGCGGCTGGGATCGAACTCGGTATCCAAGGGTTGGGAAGCCAGTGTCCTAACCACTCAGCCAACCTGAGTTGCGCCGATGTGACTAAAGTTTGAAGTCACTGTTATGGTTATCGCGCCGTTTTCCGGTGAGATCTATCAGTGGCAGATGTGTTGATATGTTTCTTTTATTTTTCATGGGATGAATCAAAATTAAAATAATGTTATGTGTGATTTATAGACTCTACTAATGGGAAATAAGCATAATATAAACTTAAAAGCAGCACACGTTTTAAAACTTTCAATTGCAACACTCATGTTGGGCAATATTGGCCAAAATCGAGACAAACGACTGATTTTGAAATCAATTTCATAGTACAATTGTATTTTATTTTGAAGAATTTCAATATTTGGAAATATAGAATCTTTTTTTTTTTAATTCTATGGTCAAGTACATTTATGAGATGACTGATGATGAATTATTTGTTATGTGGATGTGGCTTTCCAAATCAAGTTGTATTCAAGCTTGACAGTTCAAATGACTTCTCCAAGCTTGCTTCAAGCTTAAAATGAATTGAACATTCAAGCTTGTATTAATATGTCAAATTCAAAGAAATGTCAAGCTTGATTTAAGCTTATGTGCTGTCTGGGTAAGATAGATATGATTTTTTCGCTTATTAAATCAACAGTTCTACTTGAAGGACAAGCGAAGGTAACGGGCACTTCATCCATATTAATAATTTGACTTCTAGTCAATTTTTTTCATTGATTTTCTTAGAAGTGAATTCTAAGAAAGTTGCTTTCTTCTCTTCCCAATCTTCAGGAAGCTTCTGCCCAACTGTTGTTTTAGTCTGATTGATAGTTTTTTACGTTTCATAAATCTGAAACACCAATTGGGTCCTCCAATAAAGTTTTTAATTCCCATCTGTTCAGCTATTTGCTTTGCCTGAAGTCTAATTCTTACTGTTGATACGCTCAGTCCCTTTTGTTGTTGCTCTGTCACCTACTTTGCCAAATTTTCTTCCAAAACTGGCCAAGTTACTACGCCAGTCCGACAGCTTCTAACTGCAGCCCGATTGCCAATTCCTCAGCCCTCTTCACAGTCGAAAGCTTAAAAGCAGTTGTGTAACTTTTTCTTCAAGGAGCCGTTATAATTAAATAATAATAATAATCGAGCAAGAGATGAAGAACTGCAACAAGTAGGCAATATACATTTGCTAGCGCAAAGCAGCAAGGCACGTGTGTGACTGGATCGGAAAAAGTAGGTTGTCATCGTTTGCTCGAATTTTGACTATCGCGGGCATGAAAGTTTTCCATCTTCTTGACGGAATTCAGACTTTTAGCTCCATCCATCTACAATGATGAATACAGTCGAAACCGTATAAGTGCATAAACCTCTTAAGTGCACAGGATATGAAAACCCCGAAGTTCTCCCTATGCATCTAATGTTTTATTAACCCGCTTGAGTACACACCTCATAAGTACACAAATTGCTATAGTGCACATTTTTCACATTAAAAAAAATTGTTTTTATAATGGAAATTTGACCGCATAAGTGCACATTCGTCCAAAAAGAAGGAAATTGCAATTTATCTGAGAAATCTCGAGAGAATGCTCGGTAGTAATGGAGCGATGCCAGCTTTAATGGTTTTGAGTGATTACTGTTTCTCCAATAACTTTGATATGAAAAATATTAATGCATTAACTGATCAATTTTTGAGCATACTTCAAGAAACCTTGTACAGAAAAAAATTGACGGATTTCTTCAACTGATTATGTAACAATGGTTATGTGAGTATGTTTGAATATTTAATAAATTAGCATTATTCCATTTAATTGATGTATATTTTTGTTATAATCAAACTTAAAATTTTCATTTTTTACATTAAACGTTTTTAGGCATTTAAGCTTAGTAGCTATGCATACTTAGCATCAGGTAGCTCTGTTATCTACATAGTTACGCATAATAAACTTTGCTATGTAATTACTGTTATTCACAATTATATTTTAAGTAGTAATTATAAAATTTAATATCAAAAGCAAGTACAGAAATACATATATTTTGTATATATATAACTACTTATACTATTTAACATCAAATACACTTTTCAATGAGAAATTGCGTTACATATGTTAATTTACGAAAGCTCACATAAGTGCACAAACCGCTTAAGTACACATAATTTTGTTGCCACATCGATATGCACTTACGCGGTTTCTACTGTATATAAGGCTAAATAATGAATATATGAGGTATTAACAACCGGTAATGTATTAATTGTATGTTATTTTGATTGTTTTGTATCGCGTGCAAAGTTCAGTCTTTTTTGCCAATTTGCACTTTCATGCCTAGACTATTGATATACATAGTCGATTATTGATGTTCACAGACAATCAGGAAGTTCACCATAGGTTAGTTTCAATACCACTAATCATTGGTTAGTTGTTGGAGGGGACGGACAGAGAGAGAAATATGTGTTTTCACACAAGGTGAAACTGGACTCACAGCGGTCAATCCAGTTTCAGTGCTTTATGTGTGAAGTGGGCTTAGCACTACATGCATCAATGCTAAATGCACTTAGAAATGTAACTGGTCATGACCAAAGCGTTCAAAAAGAGTCAACCGAGTAGAAAGTACGAAATCCGGAATTGTCGGGACTCCAAATTATGGATTATGAACATAAATTTATTTAAGATGTTAATAATTATTTATATTGGATTGTTTAATTATATTACAAATAACATATCTTTGCACTTTGAAAAAAATTACAGTAAAATCTGAACTATCGTCAGGGCCGCCACTACCAGTAACAGACCCCGGGACCAAAATTGAAGTTTGTATTTATAAATAAAGTAAAAACTGAATGATTCATTGCATCTGGGACCAGACAGTTTTATTGTACTGTGCAGGACCGGCTCTAAGGAAATTGGCTCCCTGGGATGGCTAATTCTCGGCGCCCTATTTAAATAACTTGTTTATAACAAGCCCTTATTTATAGATTATTATTGACTTTGTTCCTCCTCCCCATCTTAGGTAATTATCTTAGAAATATTCTCTTAACATTCTGAAGTCAATAAAAACGACAAAGATAGCGAAGAATATGAAGAAGCAACAAAGGGGGCTCAAGTGACCATGGGCTGGTGGGACAATCCAACCTTGGATAACACTTTTTTTGAAAAAGAAAAAATCAGCTCCCTCCCCTAAGATCATGCTTTGAAAGTGCCCTCTAAACACATGGTGCCCTGGGCAGCTTCCCGAGTTGCTGGTAACTTGAGCCGGCACTGGTACAGTAAACAATTTATAGCTTTCATTTTTGGGGGAAGGGGGGTGCAACCCTCTCATAAACTTGTTGACTGATGGAATTAAAGATATTCTTCAGGAACTTTTTTAGTGTCATATGAAATTTCAGAGTTAAATATATTGAGATAAAAACTTTTCATTGAATTTAACTATTAAAAAGTTAAAACTAACATTAAAACCCTCAGTAGCAGTTGTCGGTGGCATGCTACCACCTTCTTCAGCCTTCGCCGTTTTTTGCTTGCACTGGTCTCTTCCTCATTATTTCGTCCCATCCTGGATCGATCTCATATCATGCGTGCGTCATATCATTGACGGCGCCATCTGTTGTCAGGAATTGAAGTGCCTCTATTTTTAAAGTGTAATTAGTATTTTTATAGTCGGCGAGTTTTTCTATTGCATTAAAATTAATTTCAATTGGTTGTTCTTAGGCTGTTTTAGAAAGAGCAGTGCTGGGTTTATTAAATTTGATATCGTTAAAATGTTCCTTTTTACTTTCTTTAATTTTCCTTTTTGTCATTCCTATGTAGCAGCCAGGTTTATTTGAATTATTATTGATAAAATTTATTTTATATATTCTGGCACCAACTTTAAAGCATCTTTTTTGTCCAAAATTTCTCGACTTATACACGGGTAAATATGATAATTAATAGAATATTGATATCTGCTTTCTGTGCATGAGAAAAACCGTCCAAAACTCTGAATTTTTAGATTATCAGTCGTCCGGTAGACCAGAACTCTGGACCTTTATACTTCAGTTATCTACCATCTTCAGTATCTTATCAACTCGGCTCAGGTGGGCACAACATCTTGTTTCAGATGTCATCTCCGGCCTTTAAATGTCTAATACAAAGGATAGCGTATGTGTAAATTTAGATTAATTAATAGAGTTTCTATTTGAAAAATACTGAACAAAATTTAAAAGGAATACAAAATAAAAGTGAGAAAACCTAAGATTTGGAAAAAATATTGGTCTTAAAATTAAAATTCAATAATTACAATAAATTATATTTAGGCATGAAGAGTAAAAGCATTATTATTAAAACTAGTTAGTATGTAAAACTACTATTTTTTTCTCTTTGAATACTAAATAATAATTATTATTAATTATGTGAGCTTTCTGAAGAGAAAAAAAAATCATTGAAATATTAATTACATATTGGATTTTCCAAATAGAGTTAACCCTTTGGGTACGGATTTATTTGAGAAAATATTTGCATGTGGAACGGATATAATTTTTGGTTGCTTGGAGTAGTATGTAAAAGCAGTACATTTTACGTAAGAATTTATTTATTTCTAAAAGATTGGTGACATATGTAGTATTATGATGTCTTCAAGTAATTAGAATTGCAAAACAAAAATTAATTAATAACAACAAAATAAAACTAAATGAAATAAATGCAAGTTGTAACAAAAAACCAATTACTAATAATTATGCAGAGTGTGATATCAAAGCAAGTTTGGTACCAAGCGTGGTCATCCGCTCCTAGGGAAAACAAGTGAATGACATCTCTCAGACGTCAAATGTACCCAAGGGGTTAATAATATTAGAAAATTAAAAGACTTAATTTGAATAAGAAATAGCTATCAAAATACTAGAGATCATCAGAATATGACATGAAATACTTAAAGAAAAAATTAGGAAGGAGCTTTTCAAAAAATACTTAAATTAATTATTTTTTAATTCAAAGTCTTAACTATTTGTTATGCTTTTACCCTTCCTACTCCTAATTTACTAATTAAATCCTAACCAATTATCATCATAATTCATGCCTAGAAAATTAAATGCTTAATTTTAAAAGTGTTGTGGCCGCAATATACCAACCAGGCTCTCGGCATTACGTGCAAATGCCATTAGGCTAAATAAAAAAAATAAAACCTGAAAGAGAACTGTTGAAATAAATTTACACAAAGAGTGATAAATGAAGAGGAGCCATTTTTACACAAACTAAATTACATTTATTTAATTAAACCTTTAAATCTCTTACATTTGAAATATTATTAAACAAATTGCTTGAAAATTCTTAAAAGTACAACAATTTTTTTTTTTTTTTTTTTTTTTTTTTTTTTTTTTTTTTGATACACCATTTTCCCATTTTAACCCTAACCCCGAGCTGACATTTTTCTTAAAATTTACTTTCTTAATTTATGAGCTCATTAAAACTTAGAAGAAAGGAAAGAAAAAAAAAAAGGAAGTGGAAAAAAACTTATCAAGAATGAAGGGGGCCCCCCATCGCCAATATTAGCTCTTCCTGGATCTCGTCATCTTTGCAGCTGCGTGGTCTCACTTGAACAAAAACAGATGCTCAGCCAAAACTTCACGAGTCGAAAAGGAGATCTCAATTACCGGAACCAAAAGAAGCTTCCCACGCTCGTCACCTCTATTTATGCATTCAGCGCGTAGTCAGTGGAACCTTCCGCCTGGGAAGTAGTTCTCTTGGAAAACAAACGATGGCTGTTTAAAACTTGAAGTATTGTTATTGTTGACTATTGTTAATTATGCTTTGCTGGTGGATTCATATTTAAAAGATGTTTTTGTTGAAGAAAATATTAAATAAATTGCATTCTTTATTTGAAACTTTGACTAGTGTGGGTGCATCGATGTTATCCTTCTGCCGATGATGATGAAATTTTCCACAATTCAGTCGATCTAATAAGAATTGACGTTCGTTCGTTGAATATTAATAGAATTAGAAGAGAAAATTAAGAGATTTTCTAGAAAAAGTAAATATATTGAAAAGGACTAAAAAAAAACTAAAAGTAATTACGAAAACTCTGAGAATTTTCTTAAGGAAAAATTACCAAGTCCCAATTAATGCTATAAATGGAAATTTAAAGTCAGCTCTAAAAAACCCCATTTTTCAACCCTAAAAATTAATGTCAACTCTTACAAACCATGTTTCAAATAATTAATATTTAAAAGAAAATTGTTACACCAATAATTTCAATTACTTGAACGTATGTATAGTTACCTTACACTAAGATGGCAACACGATCGCCAGAATAATGATCTTTTAGATGTTTGTTGCCAAAACGTTAAATACAGAACAAGTAAACAAAAAAAAAAATATTTTGAGCAAATGTTATTGAGATACACAAAATAAATAAAATTTCAAACACTTCATTATTATTTTACTTCCTTTATGAATACTGGTATATGGTGACAAAACAAAACCATCTTAATAAACAAAATGTTTAGTAATTTTGACTTAAAATTCACTAATTGCGGTTAGGATTCCTAATTAAGTAGGCCATTAATTAATTTAACTTTACTTTAAATTGAAATCATAGCAAATATAATTACTTAAACTTTACTTCAAATTGATATCATAACAAATTTTTAATTATTAATTATAGCAAAATAAATTACAGAAAAATAAGTAAAATATGTAATCTTTTAAACTGAAATAAAACAAAATAACAGTAAAACAAAGCCCATCCTCACAAATGAGTGATAGCCAGAATCAAACCCAAAACGTCAGGACAAAAATCAAATGCTAAGCACCCTAGTCAAGCTTGATACAATCAGGTTTACATTATAAGTTAAGTTGCACAGGTCTATGCGACATCTTGGATAGGAGAGCCAAAAGCAAAAAGAAATAGAAATATTATTAAAAGAGTGACTAATTAAAACATAAGGGATAAAATATTTTTAAGGAAGGATGATGGAATTATGAAATCATAGACTGATATTGAGTGTGAGTCTTTCTTTTCCCTTAAAATTTTTTTTAGGCCAATTGATTACATCAATTTTGTCCAGAGCACATTTATAACAATTTGGAATACTGTGATGAAAATTGATGATTAATTGAACCAAAAAAATAAATAAATAAATAAAAAAAATAAGAGCCTACTTATCCTAAAAAAAATACGTAACTTTCAGGCCGTATACTCTCTCACTTTCGCATCTGCCAACAGCACTGTATTCATACTCCCTGCTTTCTTACCACATCAACGAAGATGGTTTACGTATTTATACGTGGCAGCTAAATAGTCTCCTCTTTAAACTGGATTACATAAAATAAAAAGCGAGTTTTCCTAAATAAATGGGCGACGTTAGTCATCGAATTTAGTACCAATTAAAATCATATATTAATTTTTTAAAAATTGTTAGAGTGGATTCCGAGATCCAAATGGCATGAACTGAAATCTTCCAAACTACCTGTAAATATAAATGTTGCAGTATTTGGATGGCTGGTTGGTTGGTGTTGGCTGCGCCACTCGTAGAACTGTCGTTCTCCATGATTCTTAACCTTAACTAGATGATACTCTCCTTGACAGGAAATATAAAACATTTTTCCAACATGTTATTTTTTTCCCAGATAAAATGCTGAACTAAATTGTAGAATTTGTACTTTCCAAACAACATGTACCATGTAAGGAAAGTATTGTAATCATGGAAAAATTCAACTTCGAGATTTTGGATGTATGTATGCATGTGTATATGTGTGTGAACACGATAACTTCTAAACTGTACATTCGATTGAGCTCAAAGTTTGTATACATGTCAGACAGAGGTAGGGTCGGGGGGGGGGGGGGGGGGGGATACTTTCACTTTCGATTATACATGATTGTTTTCAAATAAATCCTCTGTCTAGAGCAGTAAAAGTGTTTAAGTGCTACAAATTGGTGTGTTTTTTTTTTTTTTTCCAATGATACATCCTGTTACATAGTAAACACTGCAGTGTAGTTATTTTTCAGTATTCGAAAACATTTCAAGTCTTCTCCCTGCCTTTCTCGGCAAACATACTTTTTTCTTTATACAAGTTCAACTATCCTAGATTTTCTCATATTCATATGTTGAAGATTTCCCGATAGTCAGGCCAGAAGTTTGGGGACTTGAGGGGGGGGGGGGTGATACATGTCCCACAGTACTTAGGCTTGGCATTTTTGGGGCTCCGTAGGCCCGTAAAATGGTTCTTCCAATAATAGTTTTAATAATTTTAATAAAAGTCATAAAAAGGATTTGCTTTAAATTGGTTTAGAGGCCTGCACTTGCCTCTAAGCCAATCGCTGCGCTCACTTCTTGATTGTTATGATGTTTCGGTTAAGGTTGCCAGAATCACTTGCTGGCTGTACTCTCTCGCTGCAGTGGCTCACATTTCACGCTTTGCTTCGCTAGTAGTCTGACATGCTCGTAGCAGTGTCACATCCCCATAAACTTTTTTCTATTTGCCAGTCTCGGGAAAAGATCAGGCAAATTTGTGGCCTTTTACCTTTTTTCTTTTTGTCCCCCTTTTTGGGGAGGGGGGGGGGCGTGTCTCTGCAAGGCACCACTTTACTATGATTGTGTTTTTTCCTTATTAAGGATAACCCTGTGCGAGCTCTCCTTTTCTTATCGCATCATAGGTGTGTGCGCCATTTTCAAAATCATACCTCACTCATGCCCACCATTTTTTCTAGTAAGCCGATTTTATACCGTAGTTTTATAATATAAGTGATATCTTAAATTTTTGTTAATGCAGCCTCTTAATAGAATGATTCAATTCCTAAATAAGGCTTTTTTGTGCTAACATATGCAAGTTTTTTGCTTTTGTCTGTATGTGCTACCCCATGCAAAAAACCTCAACTGGTTAAAAATTTGTGACGCAGCATTTTACTTTATAGATCTATGAATTTTAAATACGGGTCTTAAAAATAATGATATCAAATTTTGAGTGACGCCCTGCTGAGAATTTTAAAGATTTGTTTTTAAATTCCATTACAGTTACTTTCGTTTTATTTTCTAAAGAAGATGTACGCATTTAAACAATGCTTTTAATTATGAAATACACTGTCAAATATATCACACTTTCACTGAGTCTGTATAATGTATTCAAATGAATTTATTTCAATAATTTAATTTATCTTTTGCGTCACGCTCTCCAAAAGGGCAAACAAAATTTTCATCTACATTGCACTTAGTTTGGTTACTATGATACTAACTAAATATTTACGTAAATTTTCCTTGTCCTTTTGGATAGCGTGACGCAAAAGATAAATTAAATTATTGAAATAAATTCATTTGAATACATTATACAGATTCAGTGAAAGTGTGATATATTTGACAGTGTATTTCATAATTAAAAGCATTGCTTAAATGCGTACATCTTCTTTAGAAAATAAAACGAAAGTAACTGTAGTGGAATTTAAAAACAAATCTTTAAAATTCTCAGCAGGGCGTCACTCAAAATTTGATATCATTATTTTTAAGACCCGTATTTAAAATTCATAGATCTATAAAGTAAAATGCTGCGTCACAAATTTTTAACCAGTTGAGGGTTTTTGCATGGGGATATCATTACTTTTTAAGGGTATGGTCAGACGATAATAAATTAGTTTCAAGGGCTAATTTCGGAAGTTTGCTTGACACTAAGTTATGTAAATAAATATACAAACCTGTTTTCATGCAGTATCAGAGTATTTGATTAAAAAAGTCACAGCAAGTTCTTTTGTAACATGTAACAGAAAATTGACATATTTTTGTTAGAATTTTATAATAAGAGACGTAATACTGATTATAATCAATAATTTTTTGAGTAATTTTCTATTTATAATTTGGGTCGAGTACAGATTAGTATCCCTGCCACCACCTTTGATTTTATTTCATAAATTTGCATTCAGTTTAATGCTAAACGTAAGTTAACTTTTTTACTATAATTATATAACTATTGGGCCCCATCAGTGGCCAAGCGCATAGCGCTCTGAACTAGGAGACGGAAGGTGCCTGGTTCGAAACCAGGTTGCGTCAGCCAACCTAATCATTCGGAGTTTCCGTGGTTTCCTCCAAAACAGCGTAAATGCGGGTTAGGACCCCTTAGAAAGACCCCCACCGAGGGCACCTCACGTCTCGGCTTAGAGCCTACGTGTAGCTATAATCGGCTGTAATTCTAGAATAAAAACAACAATATATAACTATTCTTTCTATTGTTTTACTGCATTGTGATTCATTAATTTGCATTCAGTTTAACGATCACCGTAAGTTAAGTTTCGTTAAAATTAATTTAATAATCTCGTTCTTAATTAATGATAATCTAGTTACTCGTTCTATTATTTTAATGCAATGTAATCTATTAATGCAATGTTTGCTTTCAGTTTAAAGCTATCTCTCAGTTAAATTTTTAACTAAATTATGATATACTAAGTTTTTAATAAGTTAATGATACATCTCAAAATTGTTGATTAAATTAATTAATGACTATAATCATTAGTAAAACAGAAAATTACTCAAAAAATTATTATTTATAATTGGTTTTATGTCGCTTTTTAGAAAACTACATACTATGTTTGTTTGTTTTTTATCAGTTGATAATTTCATTTTTTTAGAGAACGTTTAGATGAACTACCAGTTTAAGAATAAGGGTCTTGCGAGGTTGACTTTCTCAGTGCTTCTGAAGCGTATTTACGTTACATCGTGAGAAAAAACGTCCAAAACTCCGAATTTTTAGATTATCAGCCATCCGGTAGACCAGAGCCCTGGACATTTATACTTCAGTTATCTACCATCTTCAGTATCTTATCAACTCGGCTCGGGTGGGCACAACATCTCATTTTAGATGCCATCTCCGGCCTTCAAATGTCTAATACAAAATATAGTGCATGTATAAATTTAGATTAATTAATCAAATTTCTATCTGAAAAGTATTGAACAAAATTTTAAATCTGGTATTTAAAGGAATACAAAATAAAAGTGAGAAAAACCTAAGATTTGGAAAAAATATTGGTTTTAAAATTATAATTCAATAATTTCAATAAATTTTATATATACATGAAGAGTAAAAGAATTATTATTAAAACTAGTTAGTATGTAAAACTACTATTTATTTTCCTTTGAATACTAAATAATTATTATTTATTAATTATGTGAGCTTTCTGAAGAGAAAAAAATTCATTGAAATATTAATTACATATTGAATTTCAAATAGAATTAATAATATTAGAAAAATAAAGACTTAATTTAATTAGAAATAGCTATCAAAATACTAGGGAAACGAAATACTTAAAGAAAAAGTTAGGAAGGAGTTTTACCAAAAAAATACTTAAATTAATTATTTTTTTAATTCAAAGTCTTAACTATTTTTAATTATTAATTATAGCAAAATAAATTACAGAAAAAATAAGTAAAGTATGTAATAATCTGTTATTTTTTGAAATGAAGTAAAAGAAAAAAGACAGTAACACAAAGCTCATCTCGCAAAAGTGCGACGTCGAGGACAGAACTCAAGTCATTTGCTCAGGAAGAGGGAGCGAAAGGTACCAGCAGTCTAGGACCAAACTGGTTTACGATATAAGGTAACTTGTACAAATCTTATCGCGGATCTACAGCACTGTATTCCTACTCCCTGCCTTGTTTACCGCCTTTAAAACGAGATCATTTTCCGTATTTCCTTACGTGGGTTAAATAGTTCCCTCTTTGAACTGGATTAAATAAAAAAAAATGAGTTTTCCTAGCTTTACCGGCGACGTCACTCATCAAATTTGGCACCGATTAAAATCATATATTAATTGTAAAAAATTTTTTAGAGCGGATTCCTAGATCCAGATGAGACACTTTTGAAAATAGAAAAGTTAGCTGTATATGTAAGTGCCACGGAATTTTACGGTTGGTTGGTTGGGGCTGGCTGCGTCACTAGTAGAACTGTCGTTCTACATGATCTTCCTTCTCTAGTGCAATGATGCACTCTTAGACCACTTTTCTACTGGAGTAATTCCTTTTTCTCTTTTTGTTCTTATCAATAATCACCATCCGTCTTTTGTTTTTTGTGGACTTTTTTTTTCACTTTGCAGTGTATTGCTACTAGCCAGATCATAGGTCAAATATAGTGTGGACTTGGTCACTCTCATGACACCCGAGTTTATACTATAATTCCATTTTAAATGAAGTTAATTTATGTTAATAGTCACTCGATACACAGTTGTCTTCTCAAATCCTATGCACGTTTAGCAGTTTCTAGTAAAGTTACCACCCTATTATTTTTCTCACTCTCTTATACACTTTAAAATTCCTTTTCTAGAAGCGTGATGTTTTGGACTTTCATTTCTAATACTGAGTGACCCCCCCCCCTAAAAAGACTAGATTATCGCTAATTTCACAATGCAGTACTAATTCAACTCGTAAAACTGTACCTGTTAATTTCACACTTCTTTAATGCATTTAATTGCCATTCTCAACAATGGAATCATTATTTAACTTTTATCAACTCATAGTTGGTCTTCTAAAGTAAAGATATTTTATCTAAACACTGATGCCAACACATTAAATAAAGCGATATGTCATCACTTTTAGCATTAAATTTCTTTTTGACTATTTCACTTAGAGACACTGGATTTTTTTCAGTTAATTTTCTTTGGCAAAGAGCAACATTTTTCTAAATATAAGTGATAGGAAAGGAGGGACCGTATGAAAATTAAATTTCGTATTTTAATATGTATACAACCCCTAGTAAAAAAATTGCTATATCTGTCAGCTACCCTCCACTTTCTAATATAATGGCTCCCTTAGATCCCAAGTACAGGCTGTTCGAAAAGCTCCTTTTTTGTGTGAGCAAAGTTTTGCCGATTTGGCACTAGAACCTGACCCTGTCAGTGTTGCTAACTCTGCCGGAGATAAAGTGGCTCAAATCAAAGTTAAAAGTAGTCAGAAATGGCTAAAAATGTTTTCAAGCTGAGAAAAAAATATTTAATTTCTTTGGCATTTACTTTTAAGTGCTTGCACTGATGAACTATGCTTGTCTTCAGATGCTTTTTGAGTCATTTGGACTTTCATTTCTAATATACAATTCTTTTTTTCTCAATTTGAAACCATTTTTAGCCATTTCTGGCTTCTTTTAACTTTGATTTGAACCACTTTTTCTCCGGCAGAGTCCGCAACACTGATAGAGTCAGGTACTAGCACCAAATGTGTGAAGGAGTGAAGCTTTGCTCGTATGCAAAATTCCATTGGAAAAACTGGTTTTCAAACAGCCTGTACTTAAGATCTCAGGGAGCCATGCTAATATAAAGTATGTTTTGATCACATTCAGTTTAAAAGATAATTGCTTTAACACCTATTTTGAAACAACTGGTATAGTTATGTTGATCACTGACTGTCCTAATTCCAGTTTAAATGCTCCAAAACAAAACTTAACTACTATTACTAGAAAAAGTTTTAAAAATAAATGATCTTAATAAAATCCGCACCACTGTTTCGATTGATGTGAATTTTTTCATAATTATGTAAAAAATAAAGAAATATATCTGCACTTAAAAATCTAAAAATTCAGACTCTTTCCCTTAGTTTTTTGCATTTCCCCCTCTTATTTTTAACTTCAGGAAATTATTTTATTTGGTTAAAATGTGTTTCATCTATCATAGGTTTATTTCCAAGCATATTCATTCACAATTTTTACTATTTATGGAAAAGTTACCCAAAAAAATGCAATAAAAATAACACCATTGGGCTGATTGACCTTCAGATTTGCACAAATGCATTGAATGTACAGGGCGTAAATGCACTACTCTGAAAATATCTAAATCCATCCATTACCTGAATTTTAACTTTAAAAAATTTTGGAAAAATTACTCAAAATTATTCAGGTTTTTACTCGCACTAAGCCTTGAATTTAGAATTAATTTAATAAATTAAATGATAACAATGTTAACTATAATAATAAAAGTAGAATATGAAGTCATTTATTTTAAATGTATTGATTGTAGACATTTTTTGGTTAAATGTTTTTTCTAGCACCAGTGGTAATTGCCATCACCATTGGCTTTATCTTGTAGTAATTGAACATTTATTTAATATATATGCCATCTGGTTATGATTTACATGTCTGTTTCTTATGTGCATTCAATTTTTTTTTTACCTGAATCCATGTTCTATCCCTTACAGAGTCAAATATTTGAACAGAGATATTTTCCTGGATGCCCAACTGCTACTGGACTAGCTGTGACTGATGAATATCTTTTTATGTCAAATGATAAATGTAGGAAGGTCAAATGCTTTAATTTTGATAACGTAAGTATTTGAACAGTTTTTTTTTCTTTTAATTCACTAATTTTTAATGTTGTCTGTGGGTCTCAATATTATCCAAAAAAAACTTTGTTGGTTCATCAGATCCTTGTTAATTATGATAGCTGTTTATTTGGAATGTGAGAGACAAAAACAAATAAATGTATACCATAATTTCCAGAAGAAATTATGCATCAGCATAAATGCTGTAATGTTTGCATAAAGTGTAAACTGCATAAAGCATAAATGTTTGCTTTCAAAGAAAATGGCGCAAAAAAAATTTTAATTACACAGAAATGCTACACTAAGTTCAATTGCATGTCACATTACCCTGAACCTCACAGTCGCAAAATTTTGCTCTGTCTCATGGTGTATGGCATATCATTTTTAAAAAATGAATAAAATACAGTCATAATAGAAAAATGAATTTTAAATAAGAAATATGAAAATGTACTTATGTTCATGAATGTTGATAATTAATCCACTAAAGAAGTCCATATACGTAATACTGATCTTGTGTTATTAAAAAAGATTTGACAAAGAAAAACCAAAATGAATGAAAGATGTAGATTTCAAATTTTACTTTTGCTAAGAGAAATCAAATAAATTAAGTTATGTGAATTTATCAAAGTCTGAATTTTCATTATTAGAATTAAACTTAGCATATCCTAATCTAAATCCAGTTTTAAGTCTGCAACATTGTCAAATTCATCATCTGGGAAGATTATTAACTCTTTATCTGGAGTCATAATTTCAGCTTCTCTGAATCCTGAAACTACTGATGATATTTTCAGGATTCAGAGCATTCTCCATGCACTTTCAATCCGTTTCGCAACCTCTTTCTATAATGCTCGTCGCATTTTGCCACTTTTGGTATATATGTATAATCCTTCACTCATCCAAGATTCCCACAGCTTTTTCAGACTTCAGCTTTGAAAGCTTTATTTATGGACAAATCTGATGTCTGTAATATCTTCGTCAATCCACCAGGAATTATAGCTACGGTTGTGGGGAATTTTCAGCATCTAATTTTTACTGAATCTAGTAAATGAGAATGCACGGAATCCATTATCAGCAATCCTTTTGATTAGAAAAATGATCCTTTATGACACTGCCAAACATTTTGTAGCCACTCATGCATGATTGTTTCGTTAATCCGTCCCTTCTCATTTGCACAAAAATAACTGTTATTAGAAAAATCTATCTTTGGAATTGTTTTCCTCTTAAACAGGGTTGGCATTGTTTAAACCAAAAATTCCAAATACTACAGATAGAATACGTTCTGATACCTTTTAAAATTATCCTTATAAGTATCAACGATAAGTTTTTATATCAATCTAATAGATACCTTATTATTTTATCATTATTAAAAATTATTAATTAAACTTAAATTATAAGCTGCAATATTTGTTTTTGTTTCTAAAATAGATGTTTTGTGCTTTAACAACTTATTTTTAAACCTTAAAAATATAATTTTGAACAACTTCTCACCATTATCTATTATATAAATGTGGAAGTTTGTCTGTTTGTTTGTTTGTCCGGGAACTCCTCCCACACAGTCAGACTGATCGGCTTGAAAGTTTACACATACACGTAAAACGACATAGAATAGTCTGTAGGCTACTTTAAAATTCTGGAAATCCACCCATTCCCTAATTTTTAACGATTTTTTGCAATTTCAGGGTAGAAAGCTACTCAAAAGTCCAATTTCAGCACATTTTTGAGCATAGTTGACAAAGTTGGATTTATTTATTTATTGCTTTCAATAATTCAAGTGAGACTAATGTCATTTTGATGTCACGAGTGTAAAAATGCATTAAAATTCCTATTGAGGTTAATAAGTTTTGATAAAAAATTACACCATGAGCAAAATAATGAACTTCCATCCAGATTATCAGATGCTGTAGAAAATAAAATAACATGTTTTTCTTCTTCTTCTTCTTCTTTCACTAATTCATGTTAGATATCGCACCTGAGAATGATGTTATTTAGATGTCATGATTTTAAAAATGAATTAGAAATCTAATTACGTTAAAAAGGTTTGATGCAAAAATTTACTATTATAAAAATTCAAAGTATTTTGTTTAATGTGCCAGTTACCCTTTGCCGATTTTTGAGGACTATGATTTTTCAGCAACCGTAATAACGAAAGAAAACTTGCATTTTTTTAAATCGTAGGAAATTCAAATGTCGCCACAAGATGCAAAATACTAATTAACATAATACATAGTATTCACTATCTGTTTGACGGTGGTCGTTGTATGTATTCCCAAAAATCATGCTAAATGTCTCCAAGTTTGGACGACTTTTGGCGGTATATTATGCATATTAGATATACTTTTTTTGGGGTTAAATTCCAGCAACTTAACAAGCTTTTGCACAAAAGTTACATCATTAGCAAAATAGCTCCAGAAAATATTTGAAATACCGATTAGCTAGGAATAACCCCAACATTTCTCAAATTAGCTTTAATATTTAAATCCTTCTGTAAGTTTTGTTGCAAGTGAGAGTTTTTCAACATCATATGTTTCAATATTACTCCATTTGAAAACTACAGCGTGAAATGACCAAACTTGACTACCCTGGTCAGAATGTGACACCATAAATTAAAAGTTGTCTGAAATTCGTAAACTCAGCTACACAGTTTAATGCCCTATTCAGAATTTGTGCGCTTCTAAATAGTTCCTCGAGATTACACAGTTTGATGTTTAAACAAGCCTGAACCATGGTGGATTTAAATATTTAAATTGGTAAAGTAGGGTGGTCACAAGAAATCAACTTTCGAATTTTTGGGGCGGCATCCCCCAAAAAGTTGTCCAATAGGCTCAAAAATGAGATTGGTAAAGTTTCTGCTCATTTGCATAATATTAACCCGTGCCGCATTCAGGTTAAAGTTTAGAAAAATCGTGGTTTTTCGCAAAAAAGCAATCTTTCCATCATAAAATGGATAAAATTGAGTCTAGAAACATGATGTTGTTCTCGTTTCAGAAGAAAACTTCCCGCCTTGATGAGTCACACTTCACTTTTCTGTAAAAACTTACAGATTTAACCCTCCAAGTGGTTGTGATGTTAAATCCCGTCCACTTTATTCCAATTTTCACTGCAATACATCTATAATAATAATCATTTGTAACACTGAGATATCATAAAATATGTTTGATATTAAAGCTTGTATGTAATTCAGAAGCCTTTTTTTTTTAAATAATTGCAAATCTTCCTGTTAATTTTTTTTTTTTTAAATTTAAAAATTGTATGAAAATTTTACCGTAAAAACAACTTTAGATTATTTGTCCATTTCCAAAACGCTCAGAGGATAACATTCGGATAATATCTAGTCCTAAAAAAAGCATATATCTATGCTTTTTTCAGGACTAGATACGATCCGAATCTTAAAAGTTGGCTTTTTAATGAAAGTTCAAAAAATTATATTTCGTCTTTATCCTCCTTTTGTTTTTCTTCGGTTTTCTTTCTTTTTTGTGTGCAAAATAAAGGTTGTAATTTTTTTAAAAAAAATCTGAAATTTAAGTAAAAGAATGAACAGAAAATAAGGTCAAAGAAGGCATAAAATTGAGAACGACTAACGTTTAGATATATTTGATTATTAAAGTTATGTATCTAAGAGGAAGCACATTATAAAGAAAATAAATTATTATTGCTTGCAATTTTTTGTTAAAGTGGCAAGGCTTAGATAATGTTTCTTTCGAAGAGTCTGGAAAAGTTTTTCTACATTTTTCGGGTTTTCGGATACTACCTATAGTAAAAACTGCTTTTGTTCTTCATCCTCAATTAAACAGGAATTGAATCCTGGGATTAATTTTACTCCCCTTTCATCTGAGTCATAAAAACCTTAAAATTTCAGTTTTTTTTTTTTTTCTTTCAAATAATACTGATTTTCACACCATACATCGGGATCAGTGTTTAAAATTGTACATTAAAATTTAATATTTTTAAAAAATTACTGTTCGAGATGAAATTTAAAAAATGAACTTCTTTCTTCAATAAATGATCCACTTCGTCGAAACATTGTTGCTCTTTCATTTTCATCATCATCTTTTTTTTTTTCAAATGCAATTAATTTTACAGCCATGCTTATTTTGACTTTTTTTGCCCAAGTGTCATCAAAAAATGAAATGCAACTTGCTTCAAGTTAATGTACCAAAGATGGCTTATCATTTTATAGATCTTTGTCTGCAGCCTCTTTATCGAATTTTCAGAATTGCAATAATTTTAAGTCTGAGTGGGAGTGTTGAACCATGCCTTTACATAAATATTTATTATAAATAAATAAACGTCTGTAATACCTCCTTTTTCTAAATCTGTTAATGCGACCAGATGTCTGAAAAGAAGTATTTTGAGACAATAAATTGCCTTAGACATCCACCTGGCATAATGAACAGCACCAGGTACTCTGAAAGAAATGTCTATCTGGGGAGACTCCTATAAAATTAAACAATATTGGGTTATTTCTTTATAGTTATCCCTAAGCTGTTGATTTCTTAAATGTTCTGCAAGAAAATTTGAAATTTCTTCCAAATTTTGCGTTCTTTATATAATAGTTTCATCTTCAATAGCAGTTTTGTACTTTGTCTTGTCCAACTTAGACCACCCAATCTGAAATTAAAAAAAAAAAAAAAAAATATCTGGATGAAGAGCAGTAGCTTCCCTCACTTTGCAATCAAAACAGATTTTAGGATGATTTCTAAAATATGATGGCGACAAGGTAAATATAGAATTCGATCCAGTAATTGCTGCAGCAAAAAATGCACGTTCCCCTAAAGCAACAAGTGGTATCAGAACACATTGCCTGAATTTTATCAACTGCCCCACATTCTTCAACTGCTGTAAATACAGCTTTTGCCTAAGAATTATTCTAATATTATTTTCAAGCTGAGGAACTCCTATTAACTGTTCTTCATCGCTGCAGCTACCGTAATTTATGGAAGAAACGCTGCGGCGTTTATGAGTTTAGAAGTTAAAAAATAGTAAGTGCGGCGTTTACAATATTTATTATTTTTTTTAACCGATCTTCAACGAAAAATGGAAAAATTCGTTTAGTGATAATTTTCTCAAAAGATGGCACCACCACAGACACGTACTCTTTAGCGTGCACAGATCACAAGTGAATCAGAATGCAAACCTACCCCCCATAGAAAAGAGGTTTGATCTTTGATCCAGTTTTGGAGAAAGTCAGAGCACCCTGAGATGGGTCCATGTCCCGTCCTCTGAAGTGGATGGCTTCATACATCCAACCGATGTCTCCTCAATTAAGTAAAAAGAAAAGAAAAAAAAAAATAGAAGTAAATCTTTTACATCTACATTTTAGAACTATAATTAAATTTTAATGAAGTTTTGAATATATATTTTGAAGAGTTTTAAAGTTCTGTAAAATACCGCAAAAGTGCACTACCCTCTATTAAATGCACCCGTTTTTCACACGAACCTCTATTGTTCTTAAAATACTGAATTTCAGCCAAAATTAGTCTATGTTGCGCCCGGTGCGAGTTTAACCCTTCCCTCCCCTCCAAAAAAATAAAGTTAATCTAAAAGTTTTTCTTTTTTTTTCCCCCGCTGTGCGGCTTTGTGCCCTGTGCTGGAGCACTCTATGGAATAAACACTGCCAACTAATTGGTATGGTATACTCAAGAAATGCTGAGTGCTTTTAAAATAAATCCCAATGTTATAAATATAAAAAATAATAAATAGAACCTTCAAGAGTTGTTACACAACATTCAGTTTAAAACAACAATTTGCTAAAGCAAGCTCATTACGTAATCAACAGCTGGCCATCCTCGGGGGAGAAATGTTTTTCTTTTAACTGGAGCCTCTGCTCACACATCGATTGCTGTGTTTTCATTTTAATGGCGCCTGGTAGTCTGTCCAAACTTTGTGCGGATGCAAGAAGGTTTTTAGAAGTTATTTTTTTATTTCTATAAATTCGCTTTTGTGAATATAAACATTGATAGTGATTATTTGAAAATAGAAATCGTAAGCTTCGTAAAATAGCAGTAAATACTTTAAAACATTCTATGGGCAGGGGGAGAAAAAAATGAGATTTTTTTTTTTTTTACCGTTTATCCAATTTCTCCCGAAGTATATCCGATCAACTTAATAGCTTTTCTAATAAATTAGGTCTAATAAGTAATGCAACATATTTTTCTTTATTAAGAAATTAATTTAGAAAATATTGAATTTAATCTGGCATTGACTTCTTCTGACCACGATCACCCCCTCCCCACACCAACGATCGCGGCTGCGGCGTTTCTGATGATTTTCTAGCTAACTAAGCTCATTTTCGTGGGTGCGGCGTTTCTTCCATAAATTGCGGTAATTAAAATCGCTATTCTCTCTATTTTCTTTATTCAAAATATGAGGAAGCATTTTTCCATCCCAGTGAACAAACAACAATACCCTCTAAATCAGAATTTTAAAATCTGCTTTTGATGAGATCAATTCTTTGTTTTCGAAATTCTTGTCTTCTGAATTTTATTGCACGTCAAGGGTCCTGCACCAGAAAGATATTATATGTTAGTGTTGAACCACTTTTACGTTATACCAGTATGTAAATCATAACGATAATATGGGAGCTAGGGGAGGCATAGCCCTTCCTTGCCCATATGTTTGGGAACCCATTTCCATTCTAAAAGTAAATAATAACAGACAACAAAAATAGCATTGTAATAAAGAAAATTTGAGAGGTTTGTCTTAGATGTGCTTCAACTGAAATACAAATCAAGATCTTTCTTCTGAAGCACAGAAATGCATATCAAATAAATAAAAATATTTCACGAATTGTAGTTTAAGTTTTGAAAATTCTTGCTTTATTTTCTGTTTTTTGATGCAAATAATACAAGAAACGGTCAAAATTACTTAAAATTCTTAATTTGTCTTTTTTTCACTACTTTCACAAAAATGCAGATTTTGGTGGTACGATTCACAAACTGGCCTAAAAAACACTGAATGTCATTAAATATTGGTTTTGTTGAGAGTAAAAGTTCAAAGCAACAACATGTTTTATGAACTAAAACAAGAACCAGGTCTGTAGAGCAAATAGTTTATACTAAAGGAAGGAAAAACTAGATATTTTTGGAAAAAATCATAATTTTTCAAGAATTTACCCTCAATGCAGCACGGGTTAATATGATTCAATTGAGCTAAAACTTTGCCAATCTCATTTTCTAGTCAATTGGCAACTTGTAAGGGGGTGCCCCAAAAAATAACATTAAAAAGATTTTCCTCCATATAACTTGTGACCAACCCTATTGGTACAACTTGGATGTTTTCTACCATGGCGAGATGAAATATTTAGCTGTGCTAAATACAAGACAAGATTTATGCTTAAAAATATATGGAGATCTGTTTTAATGGCAATGCATAAATTCCACAGAATCACCAAAAAATAGAAATGCATCATTGGTTTAAACTATCTAATCTGTTTCTTTAAAAATATAAATATAAGTAATAGATAGTATTCTCATTTTTTTCTCTGGTAGTAATAGTAGGTTTGTTTGGATAATATAGATTAAAGTACAGTATATATACCACATTAATAACTATTTCGTGAAATTAAAAGTGTTATATTAAATATTTTTCAACGATCGTTTTACAACTAACTAAATTATAATCCTACGTTGCCGTATATATGCCGTGGTAGTTTCAACAAAAGGACTACTAGATATTTTGGTTTCCAATAGATAGGTATGATTATATTTTAGTAAAATAATCGTTTCCTACCGTGCGATGAACGGGCATGCAGCTAGTTACTGATAAACCTAAGTGCAAGATTCCATGTAAAATGTGGTAAACAATTAATATCGTATTATATTATATACTAAATATAATAAATAGTGTCTCTAAATGAAATATTAAAATTGAATGATTTCAATGTCCACATAAGTATAGCAACAATTGTTTATCTACTTTGTTCTAATTACTTTCAGAAGGAATATTAATTGTTATTTGAACATTTTACAAATAATTTTATTTAAAAATACGTAACAAGTAATTATAAAATTATTTTTTTAAAAACCAAAAAAGCCTGGTTTAAACAAAGAAAAACCCAATTTAAACCAAAAACCCAGTATTTTGGGGGGGGGGGGTTCTAACCCTAACCTTAAATATGATCATTGACTTTGGATTTTTACTGTTTGTGACAGAAGCTAACACGTATGTAATAAATGTTTTCTCATCTCCTGTTATAAGTAGGGATACAGTTTTTGCACTAGTTTTATGAACACTTCTGTTTGCAGGAGAGTCAAATGCTAACAGAGTTTCATCCATATTTATTACTAGCCACCTCCACCTCCGCTTGCAGTTAGTTCGCCATTTTAATAAATCTTGTTCGGAGAGAATCTTGTTCCTCTCCGGCTTTCTTGGTACTGAAATCTCCCAGATTCTGAATGGAATTTAAAATTAAGATGGTTACAAACAGAGGCAGCCCTAGGGTAAGTAGCGCCCCCTGCTAATGTAAAATAGACGCTCCCTTTTATGCTCTACTTAGTTTTTGAGTTCGAAATGATGCCCCTTTGAAGCCAGTGCCCAGATGCGATGCTTACCGTATCCGGCTGGCCCTGGTTATAAAATTAAGATGGTTAAATGATAAAATCCTACTAAAAGGTACAAAATATTTTCATCCTATATTAATTCTGAAGACCTTCTGGATATATTGGCCTTTATCAAAAAACGGAAAGGGAAAAAAGGTAAGAAAATCTGAAACACTTTCAGATTTTTAAATATGCACTAAAGTGCTATATATTAAAAATGTATTATAATCCATGGGTCTTCCCTATTTTCTTTCCTTATTCCATTAAGTTGGAAAGTATATCATTATTCATGAGTGTGATTAAACACAATTAAAATTGATATTTCTAACATCCTTTTTCTGGATGTAATACATTAGAAATAGATAGGAAAAAACTGCGCAGAAAAATGCACATTTCAAAAACTTATTCAGGTGCATTCATAATCTAAATAGCAGACGATAAAATTACGATAAATTGCGCAAAGCGGTAGAATCATCTCCTCAAAATCTCACATCAACCATTTAATTTTTTGCCAAATTAAAAAGTTGCATAATTTAGTCTCGGAAAATTTCTAAATCCTATTTTTCTTTTGAGTATAAAACATTTCATTCCTGCTCTGATTTCCATGCTAGTTGCCAGAAGAATTACAAATGAATTCCCTAAATATTTTCCCTAGCTGAAAAAAAAAATAATTAGAAGGTTACCATATGCAGCACTGCAGCTAATCCCCCCCCCCTTAATGGCACAAATAAATAAATGGACATTAAATATTGTTGTTGATTTCTAAATGAAAAAAAAAAAAATTTTTACAGCTGCAGCATGTTTAATTGTTTCTTTTCCTTTTTTCTCTGCAGTCTGGATCGAAAGTCTATGGTACTGGGAAGACACCTATTAGTGCGTTCTCTTTGCATGAAAATTGGGTAAGTTTTACTATATTTACAAGGATGTGCCAACTCTAAATGAAGGATACTGAGCCAAATTACTCATCAAGTTAATCTCCTAAAGTGCCAAAACATTTGTAAATCTCCCAATGTTTATAAAACATCTCAATTTCAATCTAACGAGGTGAATTAATAATGATGTGACGTACAAATATTAAGCATTTCATCTTAAAAGTATTGAAATATGAAAATAAGTATATGCTGGCTTAAACCAATTAATGTCTCTGGGGAAAAAAAAAAAAATCCTATGAAGTGAGTCATACGCAAATTACGAAAGAAAACAATGATTGCATAAATACATAATACTTTTGCTATAATTGACAATGACCAATTTTCTTTAAACATATCTCCGAACCTTTTAATGGTGAAAGGCTAAAACTTTGTACATCACCTCATTGATGTATGGGGCACGTTTTACAGAGAATTTTTTTTATGAAGGGCATATAGAAATTAAAGGTTTGTATTTAGAATTAATCTTCTAAAATTTTTATTCATTATCAAAAATTCTGTACCTTTTTGTATATAGCTTTGTAATTTTTTTGTCTATAATCAGTATAAGTGTCATTCCAAAATTAAACCACCCTTTTATGTCCGAATACTTTCTGATTTCCCAAAACCTTGTTCCAAACTAAAATTTTAACATCAAATAAGATACTGTAGATGTATTCCTATTCTGACATAATTATTAAAAATTTCCGATTTCTTATGCTTTTTGCTTTCTAAATAGGTTTATTGAACACTGCAGTAAAAGCATGCCCTTAGCATATTTTGCTTTTTAAATTCTCTTTTTTTTAATAATATGATTTTTTTACCAATGTTTCATGACATGAATTTGCTTCTTGCATTATTAAGATTACACCTAACTGTTTAAAACATAGCACCCTTTTCTATTTTTCATCTTACAATGCAAATGCCTCTATCCCCCAATATTTGTCACTTATACACCTTAAAATAATGTCATTCAGCATTGGAAGTCATTTTGCCAAAAGTTGGATTTAGAAGAATTTATTAGATGTAGAACCTATGTAATTTTTATGGTGGGTGTGCTTTTACCGTCTCCTGTGTTATTCTTAATTTTTATTGATAATTAATTTTAATTTATCAATTTTCCAAGTATGTGTATCAGTGAAATGAAACAAACAATGTCGTTTAATATTATTTTTATAAAAATATAAACTCAAGGTTCAGTTTTCATTTCATTTTGTCCCCTGTGTTACCATGGTATTGGTGACACAGGTTAACCCAAGTTTTAAAATGAAAGGAGACTGAGTATTCTATTAGCTAAGTGTACATATTGATGTCTGTGAGAAATCAATTTATAAAACCTGATTTCTGACATTCTTGTTGTTTTATACCTTTTTCCTCTTGGTTTCTTTACTGTCCCTTGTGTTACTTTGTCCCCAGTATAACTAACATGTTTTTTGTCCCAACCAAAAGAAAAAAGAAGTTTTATAAAAAAGAGATTAACAAATAATTATTAATTAATAATAATTTAATAAATCCAATAGAATGGTTGTATGGGAGGTGTTACTATAATTTTACAATGTTATTGTATTTTTACATAAATCATATAGAGTTTATTGGGAAACATCAAAACGGTAATGCAGGGAACATAATACATCAATATCGTGAGAAAATAAATTAATAAAAAATATCTCACAAAAAGGAAGTATAATGCTAATACTGTAAAAGTTGGTAATGCAGAAGACATTTTTTGTCTGCATGTTTATGTTTTCAAGTATATATTAATTAAAATTTAAATAAAAGTGTGCTGCTGATATTTAATTTCTATTCACAAATAAGCATTCAATCACCTCAAAAGTATTTTGGCCTTCTTTTGGTAAATTTTATATTTATTTATTTTCAAATGGGTGTTTTAATTTTGGAATGACCTTTATAAGGAATAAAAGCCATGGTCAGTGTTTTTGTGACACCATATATATATATATTCATGTTCCAGAAATTGCTCTAAAATTTAATTTTGATACACCCCTGTGTATTGATCAGATGATAAAAGGAGTGACAATTCGCAAAAGTTGGGGAAGGTGGCCCAGTATGATCACCTTAAGGGGAAAACTTGCATAAAATAAATGTTAATAAAACTTTATCCCTTTTCTACAATATTTTACACTACATTTTGCATCATAAACATATTTTAATAATATTTTAAACCTAAATTCAGTAACTAAAAAAGTGTAATTTTTAAAAACAGTCCAAAGTATCATTTTATACCTCACCCAAGGGCAAAATGATCCTTCATTTCAAAATAATTTTAAATTCTTTTTTATTAACAAAGTAAAAGATGTAAAAATAATTATTGT
Source organism: Cheiracanthium punctorium (assembly GCA_038373885.1). NCBI lineage: Eukaryota > Metazoa > Arthropoda > Arachnida > Araneae > Cheiracanthiidae > Cheiracanthium > Cheiracanthium punctorium. Next base: position 25,433 of record JAWZYV010014401.1, on the reverse strand, counting down.
TATACATAATGAAATAAAATAAGTTTTACAGTCATATAGTATTCATAATTTATTTTATGAAAATTTTAAAATTAAAAAAGTGTCATAAACAAAAAAGTGAAATATTTCTAAATTATAATTCAAAAATTGTGGCCTACAATAAACACAGAAATAAATTAAATAATGTAATAGGGAGTCACACATTTTGAGAACGTCTGAATTGCTGCCATGAAGACTAGGATACTGTACTGGAGTTTCTTCAGTCGATGGATCATTTAACCTGGCAGTATGGCTGTCCATTTTAGGTCATGTTACTGGAGCTCGCCGAGAAACATAACAAACTAAGCAAGTGTAATTCACATCTAAAAGCATACTCTATTCAGTAAGTCAAGTCATATTTCTGTATATTAAAGACTATTTTTAAATAAATATCATAGTGCTCAACTTATGCTAAAACACAGGTTTTTTTTTTAAGAATTCTACTCAGACATATAATACTCAAGGGCGTACCGTAAACTCCCACATTGCAAGGGGAGGGGGCCTCGGCAGAAGAGGGACCCCCCACATAATGAATTATTTAAAAATAAAATGGAAATATCTACACATGAATTTTCAGTTTTTGTTTTTTGAGATACAGATTGCAAGTGATAAAAACTTTGTTTTGGAACAAATTACAAAGAACAGGCAAAAAAATATCCAAAAGGCATTCAAAAGTTTACAGTCTGATTCTTCCTAGTGCTTATTCCTTTTCTCGGTGAACTATCAATAGCCCTCTTACCTTAAATAGCTTTTAACACCATATTCTTTGATTCACTGATATGATACTTAAAGTACTTACGTACATGCTCCTCATGAACTTGTACTATCAGATGTCTATCTAGTATGCAAATCCATCCACACTATTGAGTAATCAGCTTGAAAATTTGCAGATTTGTATAACAGTATAGAAGAAGCCATAGGCGACTATGTAATTTCGAAAATTTAGCATTTCTCAGTTCTCTGATTTTTTGAAAAAAAAAATTAAATTTTCACATTTAAAAAGATTCTCAGATACCCTGTCAAGTAAAAAGTAACCCATATAATTTTTTTTTTTATGCAAAGCTAGTTACAGCAAGTGAGATTGAAGTCATTCTGATGTCAAGAACTTAAAAATGACTTCGAAACTCAGTTATGTTAACAGACCGTAATGAAAAATTAATATCAGACTTGAAAAGTAATTCCATAATTTCTTATTCTGATTAGCATGAGAATAATTATTTATATTTATTTATTTTTTATATTTGTGAGCCACGTTTTGTTAGATTGAGCTTCTTTTTTTTTTTGTAGACGGTATAATTTATGTTTTTCCATTTCAAGTTTGACTGCATATGTCTTGCTTCATGTTTTTAAAATCTCAGTAGATAACTATATTTTTCTTCCCCCTTTTTTTTATTGCCAAAATTTTGCAATTTTTTTTATATACTGCCCAATTTTACAGAAAACGACTAATGAAGTAATTTACATGCCACAAAATGTCAATTTGGAGTATTAAATCATGGAACATTCTTTCTAACCTAAATTAAAACTTAAACAAAATATAATCTCTCCGAAACTTCATAACGTTTGCACCTAGGACAGAACAACCATCTATGAAGGGGTGACATTTACACAAAATCCTACTCCTCCACTTACTTATTATGTTTGAGTTTTTTAATGATGTAGTGTTCAGTAAAATTTTGTCTTGTCGAAAAGTTTCATAAAAGCTATATGTTCAAACAAAATAAAGAAAGTGATTCTACTTGTGTGAAGAATGGGCTATTTGCTGGTTCCTAGTAAAACTTTGCTCAACCATTAATAAAATACTTGATTTGTATATTTTTAAAAAAGTATTTTTAATATTTATATTTAAGTAATTGGTACACTTTAGATAAATTTAAACTTACAAATCTAGCATTTATTACACTTTTTTTTTTTTTTTTAAATACTTACATTTATTAATATTTGTTCATTTTGCATCAAAAATTCAAAGGATTGCATCAAAAGTTGGTAATTATATAAATAACTTAAAGGGGGACCAAAAAATGTTTGTGGAGGCCGCGGACTTTTGCGCTACGCCACTGGTAATACACCAATCGCTTAAATATTGTCATCACCTCTTCTTGACTTAGCACAACTGGTTTATGTGTTACATTGTAGATAGCGGAGCCTGTGTGAAAGAAAATGAATGTGAATCCTTTTGCCTGCTAGGATCACTTCGGGCCGCCTTTCCCTTCAAGGAAATGTTCTTTCAGTTTAAATCATTTAATTGTGTAATCTACATGTTTAATTTTTCATTGCATATATTTTTTTATTAGGTGGTCATTGGTTACACTACTGGAAATATTTGTGGTTGTAAATTATCTTCCGGATCTGAAGAAACTTCTTCTACAGATCTCAAGTATGAAATTTTTTCCAGTATTTCATAGTTAGTTTTAGAGACTGATTCATGTGTTACATTTGAAAGGGAAATGAGCATTTATTTACATCTACGTTAATAAGGAGTAGTTTGCTTGTGAAATGCAATTCTATTGTTACTAAACCCATAAAAACTGCTCTTTAATATTGCTCTGATTATCAAGGGCAGCCTTGCAGTTTTATTTGTGTAAGTTACAGATGACCACGAGAGAAAATAGCAATGATGCAATCCGATTGGTTGAAGTTTTCAGAATCCTCATTGCATCACTTTTTAACATCTGAATTGCTCAAAAACGCTTGCAAGCATTTCTGGATTTCCATGCATTTTCGTTTGCAAAATTTTTCCTCATAAAGCATTACACATGAATTGTGCTCTTAGATTTAGCTTAAACTGTGTTAATATTTTTTCATTCTATTCCTTTATAGTGTGTCCATTCAGTATTTCACAGTCAGTTTTAAGTTTTCCATTGAAACTATGTTTCATTCTAAAATCATAAAATATATCCAATTTCCATTTAGAGTGAAAGGAAAGAAAACAGAATTTTAGTTGATTTTAAAAGAAAAAAAAAATTGTGAATGCATCCCATGTGCTCAAAAGATTATTATGATTTGAATTCGTAATTTAAAAAATGGGGTTTCTACCGGCAACCAAAAATGAGACTTTCGCTTTTAAAGTATAGGATACTTTTTTGGTTTAAGAAAGTCCCATTTTCATAGTATTTAAAGAATGGAAAATCTGCATGAAACAGCAGCATTTTCCACATTATGCACCATCCTGCTGAGTCAAACTATTCATGTGTCTTTAGAAACAGAACATAAAAACTTATTTGGAGTTTATTTTTTTCCAGTGGGTATCCAGACGTATTGTTTCGAGGAATGGGGGTGGGACTGTAAGATCCATAGTTTTTTTTTTTTTTTTTAAATGTTGTAGTAAGAGTATCGGAAGAAATTAGTTATGATAAACCCAGTTGTTGCCAGTAGGGATCTAGGAAAGGGGCTTATGGGGCTTCCCCACCCCCACCCCCCGGAAAAAAAAGAAAAAGAGAGGGAGATTGCTGAAAAGTAATTTTCTGCTTTATAATGCACTTTAGATTTGCAAAATTATCTTTTTTTATGAGCTCATCCCAACCTAAGTTTTATGCTCCAATATGGTAGTTTTTCAATAAACTTCTACAAATAGTAATTTATGTGCCAGAAAGATTCATAGAAGTTAAGGGGGGGGCATAGACCCACAAACGCTACCCGTGTCTAATGACAATGTAGAGTTTGGTTTGGACGTTAACGATGGTGTATAGTAAAGAATGTTATTTTATTATTTGTCCCTCTCCCCATTGGTGCAATAGGGAGAGTAACATTGAGGGGAGGGGGCAAAATGTTTCCTGTTGTGGAAAATACAATTTTCAAAAAGGTGATGTATTGAAAATTGTATTTCCAATAGATCAATTGAAATTGATCTATTTCATTCTATTTCAGAAATCTGAATTCATCTAATTTGGGAAGGGGGCAAACAATTGACCCCTATTGCCCATATTAACCCAGCAAGCGCACACACGTTTAAATTACGTATTCCCGATGCCGAAAATAGGTCGATGAAAAATTACAGCAAAAAATAGCGTTTAAAAGAGATCAAACATACATTGTGTTGTCGACGTTATAAAACGCCGTTCGATTTTGGTCAGGGAGGCGGCTATCTTCGACTGTTAATGTTGGTCGCCCTCAGGAGGTCTATGATCCGTCAATACATCGCCGATTTTCCGCTCATGGCTTGGGCGGTCTGAGAGACCCCCCCCCCCCAGCCAGCCAAGAAGAAACACGATGGAGCATCGAGAAATTTTTTCAGCTTAGTTAATAGTCAGTTGAACGTCGAATAAACAGTGCAGGGGAGACAGAATTTATGGGGTCCTTTCTCACGACCTTTGACATGTCCACCCCAACCGTTTTCTCAGAAAACAGATGCTTTTTTTTTTCTTTTTTGTGTGTATATTCGTTCATGGTTCGCGTGGCTCGTACTTCGCAGTTTTTTATGCAAGGGCAGAACTCGCTCCAGCGTGTAGTCAATGGCTGAGCTCAGCTGCGCTACACAGAAAAGTAAAATTTCCATAGTTTTAACTATAAAAGTGGATATTTTTCAAGTATCTCTTGGAATATTTTTCAAGTTCAATGCTAACACGATTTATCGTTAGCTTGGCATATTAATAAGTTTGTCTGGCTCTCTTTAAATTGTGTTGGCCGGTGATGTTATTAAAGTTTATCGGGGTAACTACAAATTTTAATTCCAGCCATCAAAATTTTAGAGGTGAGTTAAATAATTATTTAACTAATAATTATGTGCTTTGTTTCTTTTATTCATTTTCTTTTTAATTGCTAATTATAAGTCTTCTTATTTGTATTATAGAGTGAAATATAAAGGTACAATTGGCATAAAATCAACTGTTTACCTTAAGCATATGAAATATTTTTTCTCATTATAAGCACGAATTTACTTAATGTAAACTTACTATAACAAAAGTCAACTTATTATTGCATTATGGCATAACTTACAATGAAACAGATTAAAGCACTTTATGCAAAGTTTTTTTTTTCTTTTTAAATTGTATACTAATATGTGTGCATTTAGTATGTAATTTAAACCTATTTGGAGTAGTAAAATTGAACAAATCAAAGAATTAAGAGAGATAAATAAAAAACTGTTTGTGTAATGAAATAGACAGAATTTTTCTCGTGGGAGGGTGAGAGGGGGGGGGGATTTGTAGATAGAAAACTTGTTCATATTTTATTACAGGAAAACTATAATAAACTATGGAGATAAAAAAGCAGGCTTATTCGTCTAATAGAAGTGGTTCCTTGACGATTTCGTCGAATCCTGACAGTTTATAAACGTAGTAATTATGCCGGAATTCCAGACATTTAGAGAATATGTCAGTCACACACCATTTACATACGTCGTGAAAGCATGGAAATTCATACTTCTTGTCGGGTGCACATGCCGTTTAAAAGGAAACACTTTATATTTCTAAATATAATACATTATACTACTAGTTGTTAGCTAATGAAAAGCAATTTTGAATTAAATGATTAGAAATAACAAGTTTTAAATTAACTTCTAATCGTTTAGATAAAGTTATAAAATTTATATTCATAAAAGTTTGAACATATACAAAAATATATTAAAGTTAAAATATAATCTTGATTTTTAATTTAACAGATAAGTAACTCGCACGAACAACTTATGTCACTAATTTACATTTTGAAGGGTTTCCATTTTTTCACCCGGTACATTTTATTAATCGTTTTGGCTGTATTAGGTATTTTTAATAAAAGGGTGCAAAAAATTATTTAATCTACTCTTATAAACTATCTAAATATTTTCATATATTGGTTAAAAAGTAACCTTTTTTATATAAAATAAGTAAATTATATTTACTGTTAGTAAAATTGCATTTTAAACTGTATTCCTTACTTAACTAAATTTACTAATATTTTATTTAATTTTTAAGTTACTTTTTCACCATCTTTCACCAATATATGAAGATATTTAGATTGTTTATAACATTGAATTAAACAGCGTACCCACCCCTCTTTTATTGAATATACCTACAGTAAAAACAATTCATAAAATGTACCGGGGGGAAAAAGTAAACCCTTTAAAATGTAAAATAGAGACATAAGCTATTTATGCAAGTTACTGATCAATTAAATTCAAAAAATCAAGATTATATTTTTCTTTAATGTATTTTCTCTCTGTTCAAATTTTTATGAATGTATATTTTACAACTTCATCTAAACGACTAGAAGTTAATTTAAAACTTGTAATTTCTGCACATTTAATTAAAAATTACTTTTTATTAGCTAACAAACTAATATTAAAATGTATTATATAGAAATATAAAATGTTTCCTTTTTAAACGGCAAAAGTTCACAAGATCAGAACAGTTTGAATTTCCATTCCTTCACGACGTATGCAAATGGTATTTGTCTATTCTCTGAATGTCTGGAATTGCGGCATAATTACTACGTTTATAAATGGCCAGAATTCGACAAATTCTGCGAAGTCTTTAAAGAACGACTTCTATTAGACGAATATAAGCCGGTTTTCTCTGTCCTGTTGGAGCGATTCGACAACGTATAACGTAAAATCAACCACTATGAGCTGAATTTTATAAACGGATTCCGAGAATCTGTCTCCCTTCGCCGTTATAGCGACGAGTGTTCGACCAATATCGGGGATTTTCTCTTCCTGGCGGTCACCCTTTTCCATTCTTACGCCGCAGTTAAGCGAGATAGTTATCTCTCACGGTCTCCCCTCGCGGGTAATACGCCGTCGAGAAGTTCAGTGCTTGACGGGCAAACTGGTGGACATATCCAAGGATTTTTAACGTAGATGATTACGTCGACGGCGACGTTAATTCGATGTATCATGGCTGGCTGGGTAAGTTATGCCTTTCGAAGGCACATATCCAGAAAAACATTTTGAAAGTGGTCCAAAAATTTCAGAGGTGGTCCAAATAACAAAAAAGGCAAAATTTTCACTAAAAGACTGTATCATTATCATTTTAGTATCAAAAATTCTGAGAGGAATCCGGATCCCCCCCCCCCCACCTTTAATATGTCTTTGGCCTTTGGTCCCCCCACCCTTCGAATAATTTACAGGCTGCGATGCCAATGATACTAGCTGAAGTACCCGTCCTTCATGCGGGAATAAATCAAAGTAAAGAAAATCAAAATTTCATTATTTCATATTATTCCAGAAACTTTTAAATAATTAATTAATCTAACAAAATAACATTCCGTTGCAACAAACTTTTACTTTTAAAACAATTTAAAAAGTTATTTGACTCATTATATCGCTTGCATGCAAGAAAAGAGACAAAACTAAAAAATAATAAAATTTTAAGAGAGACAATTCAGAGAGGGGGGGGGAAAGGCTACCAGGTCGTTCCCCGTCAAATCAAACAACAACAACAAAAAAAAAAAAAAAAAAAAAGAAAGAAAGCAAAACTTCAAAAGAAAACAATTAAGCACGGTCTATCTAACTGGAAAAGGATTATACAGTAAAATCCCAATAAAAAATGCACCCTGAATAATTTTGCATCATTTGCGTGAATCCGCTTTTCATGATTGAATTTAAAACAGACTATTAGAAAATAGTTATACGTTATCATACTCGTAATTCCGATAATAATTATAAGGTATAAGAAATTATCAAAAACATGTACCTTAAAACAAAAAAGATAAGCATATTTATAGTTAAATATGCTTATAGTTATAATAAATTTAAAGTCTGTTATTAAAAGAAAAATTTAATTCAAAGAGAAATTATTTAATCAGGTCTGAACATATAAAACATCAGACCTGATTAAATACTTTCTCTTTGAATTAATTATTTCAAAGTTGTAGAATGATATTTAAAAATGGACCACGTAAGAATATGATTAAGATTTTTAAGGTCTTGTACGTAAATTCAGTTAACTATTTCTTTCATAGCGGTTTGAAAGCATCCATATCTCAAAAATATGTAAATAAATAACTGCTGCTTGAACTGAATCTGACATTTGCCTCACACTAATACAATAAGACAGATGACAGTAAACTATATTTTTCTTTGTACTTAATCTGTTCTGCTGTATATTTTTGTTTTTGTAATTCAATTTTTTTGTGTACTGGGTAGTGTCCCTAAAAGGTTAGTTTTGCAATTTAAAAAAAAATCTACATATTATACTGCCTCTTATATTGTGTGGCCTAAAAGAGTGACTATATATTATTAGAAAACTAATTTTGTAATTGGTAATAGAACTTATGCTAATCATCAATGTGTGCCTAATGTATGTGGCACATCCAGAAAAGTAAGTTTCTCTTTACAACAAGATTATAAATTTCGTTACCAACAAGATTATAAATTTTGTGAAACAGGCACACATACTCAGTGGATTTATTATAGGTTGGTATGCACCAGTTGAAACTTTCTGATTGATTGGATTCACATCGCTGTAACCAGAATTGATATTTTGTCCACTTTTTTGTAAAAAGCTTGTGTCACTGGACCCTCATGGATAAATTTGTGGGCAGAAAACCACAACGTGAATAAAATAGCACCTCAGTGCTACAAAAACTGTATGTCCCTGTGGAATCATTTTGGTGATGTATGTGTTGACTATTATTTATTTTTAGGGAGAAACAAAATTTGGATAATTTAAGAAGAAAAGCAGAGGAAGAAAGAAAAATTAAGAAAAAAGGCATGTCATTAAAATTCCTTACTTAAGAAAAAAAAAAAAATCTGTGTAACATTTACTTCTGTGACTATATTTTTTTTATTCTCACTGATCTGTGTGGCTTTGTTCTTATGTGTTTACTCTTTTATTAACAGTAAAATCAATTTTCGATGGGGAAGAAATCAGAATTCATATAGGATTCATCAAGAATCTATTGGTATGTTAATCGGTTATTATATCTTAACAGTGTAACAAATATTATAATAACTCCATGATTTATGAGACTTGTTTTTACATATTATTGAAAACATGTTTTAAAACTGATATGTTTTTGTTGTTCTAAAAAAATTTAAGTTGACAGCATCTTGCTGTATTCTAAGTATTATGTATATGAATTTATTATCCTGGTTGTATGAAGTGGATAAATGAATTATTTTTTAATATGCCACAGTGTAAAATACTTTCATGTTAACTAGTTGTCAGCCAGCGATCGAAATTCGACCATAAAGCTTTAAATTTTTTTATTTGGGCACAAATAAAGTTCATCTGTCAAAGAGTATGTCTCAAGAGTCCACATACAGTGAAACCTACTAAAGTGACAACCTTGGCTAAGAGACCATCTCTCTACAGTGACCACTTTTGTACACCTTCACAATACAACCACCACACTTTTCTGTGAAGATGGTGTTTTTGTAAACCCTCTATCACATTTTGCTAAATGCAAAAGCAGCTCCAGCGAGGAGTCATCTCAGTCTACCGAGCTTGGATTTCACACGTTCCCGTACGATTTCACAGTTTCGGTTTGCATTTTGAACAATTTAGGCTAATCTAAAAAGTCTCATAAAAGTGACCCCTCTGAAAATTCCGCCTGGAGCCGCCCTCGTTTAAAGGTCCATTATGTTTGGAGTTATAAAATCTTAAATCGTCGAATGATTGAACTCTACTTGCTGAGGCGAACCACTCACCATGTATGAAACCTCTCTGCCTCAATACATTTGTACATTTTTCGAATGATTGTCCTTGAGATTTATTAACTGTCATCGCAAAGGCAGGTATATTTGGGAATTAAAGTTTTTTGAAAGGATGTGGTAAAATAAGACCAGAATATTTTATAAGTGAAATTAAAATTCTTTTATTGCCTGCGTTTCCAGTTCAAACTTCGCTATCAATAGCATTACGATATATAAACTTGATGCGCATTCTTATTCCATTGACTAATGCGCCCTTCATATTTAAGTTTCTGATTAGTATAACGATGCAATTAACTTTCAGTACTAACTTATGTGGTGGCAAACTATGGTATTTTCCCGTTAGCCGGGTGCAAATCCCGCCAACTGTTTTTTCTGGGAAACATTTAGACTACTTCTGAAACACTGTCGTTCCCTAAGACAAAGCCGGAAATTTTAATCTGTATAGAAAATAGTATTTATGTACCCAATCCCAGTGGTCATTCCCACCAAACTATTTTTTCGTCAAACAGGCATGAAAGAGTTCCGCTTTTAAGCGGAAATCTGCTTTTTTCAATGTCTTTGAGGCTGTTTCTGAGATCGATGCAAAACCGTCGAGAAATTGCGACCAAAAAATGTGGGGGGTGGGGAGCGGAGCGAAAGAGCGCCATTTTTTCTCCTTCACAGTAAAGCATGCAGTAAACAGAGATGCGTTCCTAAGCCTACACATCGTATCTATCACCCTAAATTATTGGTGCAGCGGAATGGAGAAAGGCGTAACTTGTGCCAATCGGCCGAATGACGATCGCTCAGGTTGAAAGTAGGTCACGCCTTACTGTTGAAATCGCACGGGGAAATTGCCGAAGTTGAATTACGGGATGACTGATAACGGCTGTTATGTGAACAACTTCTACTGCTACTTTTATTTGTCGTGTGTTTGGAATTGTACCGCACACGCTCTGAAACGCATGTGGGAAATTGCGTTCTTCGTTCATCAGTTTGTGAAGATGATCTTTTGTTAGTTAACCAAGATAACATTATAAATATGGATATTAATTTAAACAATGAGCATAAAGCTTGCTCAGTAGATGCGAGCGAAAAAAATAAATTTAAATTCGAGTGGTTGAATAAATCTATTAAAGTCAAACTACCAGCAAAAGTTATGGATCATGAAGAAGAAATAGAAATAAAAGTAGGGGATATATATATATATGCGATATAGATTTAGTAATAATTAGAGGTTATTTTATGAGAATTTAATGACATTACGTTTTACGACTCAACGTAAAAGTGTAGCAGTTAATGTTTCGTAGATGTATTAAATTAGTAACGTGTCTTCTGACCTTGAATTACAAGCCAAGAGCAAGCTGCGTTTAGTTTATTATTTTGCATCAAAATTTGAAGTATTAGGTTGAATTAAAGTGTGCTTGGAGTTTAGCAAGAATATAATCTTTGATTACATAATTATTATTGGGGGGGGGGGGTCGGGATTGATTTTTATCCCTCTCGACACTGGTTTAGGAATGTCCTGATTTTAGGTTCAGAAAAAATGGTCACTTTAATAATAATAATAAATAAATGAATAAAATCAAAACTGCAATAATGGAAAAAAAAAAAAGTTTTTGAAAACATTTTGATTTCAACACTTTTTAATGTATTTTTATCATGTATAGAAAATGGGGGGAAAATTTTGTACTATCGTTTTTTAAGAATGGAGTGATATATTACTGGAAGAAATTACTGTACAAAAACAGTTGTTTTTCAATCTGTAAGAATTTGGTTACCTTTTTTTCCACCATAAATTGACCCTTCTTATAAGAATATAGTGTACTGGCTGGTGAGAAAATGTATACATGCATATATATATATATATATATATATATACATACATACATATGTATTATATATACACATACGTATATATATATAATTTTTTTTTCACGTTAAATTTTGTATTCGGGTAGAGTTCAGCTTTATTGATCAGCTTGCACTTTCATGCCTGTCAAATGAGTTGCCAAACTGTTGCCAATCGTATTCAAAACCATTAATAATTTCATGTGCCCGGCATTTATCTTGACAAAAAACGTTTGTCTTGGCGGACCGCCACGATTATATGTAAGTACCCGAAATTCAATATATACAAAAATATCAATTTACTACAAAGAAATTTGTATACTTATTGGTTACATAATGTGGAATTGGGGAAAACGTGTGGAATTAAATTAGAATATGAAATTAAATTAAACTTCCAAAATATGGAAAGGTAAAAATAACTATGTCTGGAAATGTGTTTAGACATAAGCATTTGGCGCGGATCACAATTGTTTGGCAATTTTTCACTTGTGCGTCTCTTGGTTTGCAACCCTGCCCTGTTCAGTTCATTTCCCACAGCTTTAAAACATGGAATTTATGCACTTATCGAGCGTATATAAAAAGTCGCCAAGCACATGGCCATTTTAGTCATTGGCGTTTCACCAAACTGAAGAATAATTTCACTTTTTGCAAATTTTGTTCTAATACTACAACCCTATAGTACTGCTGAAACTTAGTGTTGTTATTTCAACACTAAGTTTCACAACAATGGAACCATCGCTTGACTTGGGCAAAATACTGCGTGCCAAATTACCTCTCTAATTTGTTTATGGTGCATTAACATATTACAGAAAAATTTTAACATTCGCACAAACTACCTCCATACGAACTTTAACTGTGCCGAATTTCGAGGTCATCTGTCCCCGGTAATAAAACCATCATTAAAACATTAATATAAAAAAATGACGCACATAAAAAGGTACTTACGAGTCAGTACAATCATTTTGCCCAAAAAATTTAAAAAAAGAGAAAACATTACTTAGGCAAAACAAAACAATTAACAGCTTCCCAAAAGGTAATAAATTACTTTGAATCTAATTAAAATTTAACCAGGAAAGAATTTTAAAAACATCCTTCGTAAAGGATATATAGATACTCAAACCACTGAAAAAAAAGTTAATTAAAATGCATAAGGTGACAACACCAAATATTAAAAGCTAATGGTTACTAATTTAAATTGATCTCTTAATTTCTTAAATACCATCACATATAATCAGTGTTTAATTGTCTATTCTCTTATATAGTGTTGATAGCTACAATATAATTTTCCTCATTTTCTTGAAACTAGGTTTATGAAGATTATTTATATACTTGTTCTAATGACTACACTGCAAGGCGGATCAATTTGCAGGTATGCCTTTTAAAACTTTACATTGATGTCTTTATTTTTGTATTGAGTTACTTTAGTTTAATAGCACTTTTTAATGTTTAATGGTACATTCAGCAGTAGCTTGGCAATAAAAAAGCCAGTGTCCTTACCCTACATTGATAGTTTAACATAGGATTAAGTTCCTCCATAAAAATCCTATTTAAAGAAAAAAAAATTTTTTTTTTCACCATCCTTGCAAGTTGTTGTTACTTCAAAACAAAATTTTGTGTGGTTTAATTAGGAACCAGACCACATGTAAACAGGTGCGCTTGTTAAATCTAAGGGGGGATGTTCGACTCCAACAAGATCTAAAAGTTTGAGAGGGTTTGAAAACTGAAAAACACTTTCATTTTTCTACATTGTAGATTATTGTCAAATGAATTTGTTTCTGGATTTTTATCATATAGTACAGACATAATAAATTTGTTCATGTATTTTGACAGGGGGAACTTAACAGGCTGCCCACTGGCTACTAAAAGGAGACTATTTGCTACTATAATCAAGAATAGGCGACTATGGCAACTATACATGTAAAAACAGCTAAAAAGCAGCTATTTTGAGGAAAATGGCAACTATTTTTTTACGAGTATCAATGCAATTTCTGTTTTTTACCTAAAACTTTTCAGTTTAGGGCATGTAACCACACTACTAACATGATAAACTTGGGGGGGGGGGGGGGAAGTTCGACTCCAACAAGATCTAAAAGTTGGAGAGGGGTTGAAAACTGAAAACTTTCATTTTTCTACATTGTAGATTATTGTGAAATTGTGTCGGTCGGCTAGCTTTGGGGCAGAAAGCAGGGGCGTAAGGAAAAAAGACGTAGATCATTCCATGAAAACAGACCACTTGAGACAACAACACATTTTACTAACGAGAACGACGGTTACAACACACAAGTTACATTTAGAATGAATAATCACTATCTCAGAACATACGGTAGATGCTACGCGCGAATACGCGAGCGAAGAGAGAGATGAACAAAACGTTCTCTCGCCGGCAGGGGGAGCGTCGCATGAAAGAAAGATGATATAGGAGGCGCGCTACAAACTCCCCCTCTGGTCCCGCCGACGTCCCGGCAAGGAGACCAGGATAAAAAAAAATATAGACAAAATGTGCATACAAGTGACACTAATAATTTTTTTTCTATAACAGACAGTCCTTAAGAAAGTTCGTTAAGGCTGACGAAAAACAGTCACAAACAGTCACTGATTCGTAGGTTTGTGGTTATTGTTTGACCTTGGGCGGTCGTCCTCTTCTTCGCATGGGGTTTGTGTTCCCAGAGGTGTGATGACCTCCGATGGTCTGCTTGTTCGTTTGAGGTGAAAATTCTGTCTGTGGTGCTACCTTGGGAGGCCGACCTCTTTTGCGAAGTGGATTGATCGGGGAGGTGTCCACTCCACGATAAGGGGATAATGCTGACGTGTGGTACGTAGCTATGGGCACTGTTGGCTTGTCTAGATTGGCTATGACATAAGCGGTGGGAGACTTCTGTGTAAGTACCAAATATGGTCCATCCCGTTTGGGCATGAACTTTGCAGTCTTGGCATGACTTGCTTTACTAAGCGGGTGCTTTGTAACCCACACTTTGTCACCAGGTACAAAGTAATATTGCCGCCTATTTTTGTCATAGTAGGATTTACGTTGATCCTGTTTTATTTCCACTCTCTGTCTAATGTCCTGTGTAATTTTGGCAAATCTTTTGAGATACTGGGTAATCTCTGGTACAAAGTTGTCGTTCTGTACCACAGCCGTGAAATCTTGCACTACATCATCGACTGTTCTCAGTTCACGGCCGAACGTGAGAAAAGCAGGGGTATGGCCAGTAGTGTCGCATACCGCCGTATTCATTGCAAATCTGATGACTGGTATTTTCGATTCCCAGTTATCATGTTCGTCTCCAACCAATATGGCAAGTCTTGGTTTTAAATCTCTGTTTTTGCGTTCAACAGGGTTGGCTTGGGGAAAATATACCGGTGTAAGATTTTGATCAATCTTCAAGGTAAAACATATCTGCTGTAACACTGCACTAACAAACTGTGGGCCATTATCACTGAGAATTCGTCGTGGAATTCCATGCCGCATAAAAACTTCTTCTATGAGAGTTGTAGCACATTCTCGAGCTGTAGCTTGTTCAAGAGGAAAAAGCTCTATCCACTTGGTTGCACAATCTTCTATTACAAAAATCCACTGTTTGCCGCTAGCTGTCTTGGGCAAAGGGCCAAACAAATCAATTGAAAGTATCTCAAAACGTTGTGAGTAGACGGGTGTTCTAAGTAGACCTGATGGTTTCTGGTTACTTGCCTTGTAGCGACTGCATTCAGCACACTTTTTCACGTAATCCGATATAAACTTCTTCATTCCATTCCAATAGTATCTTTTGGCGATACGTTGATACGTACCCTCTTCGCCATAATGACCGGCCATGGGGTCATCGTGATGTTTCTTAAGGATTGCTTCCCGTTCTGATGACGGTATGACTAACTGCGCTTCTTCTGAGTCTGCATCCGGGATATAGCGATACAGAACTCCCTGGTTCATAAGAAAACCTCTCTCAGTCCAATTTGCATATGCTTCTGTTTTTTGGACATCTTCAAACGCTTCAATTATCTTCCTTAGTGATTCATCTGCAAGTTGAGCTTCTCGCATATCTTTAACATTTCTTGCTGGCATATCAGCGATGACGATACTATCAATTTCACAAACAGTCTCTTGTTCTGGACACACTGGTCGAGAAAGCATGTCAGCTATTACGTTAGATTTTCCTGGGATATAACAGACTTCTACGTTAAAAGATTGCACTTCCAGTGCCCATCTGGCGAGGCGACCGGTTGGTGATTTGAGGGTAAGAAGCCATTTCAATGGTTGGTGGTCGGATGCCACAGTAACAAGTGTACCCTCGATGTATCCGCGAAACTTCTTTAACGCCCACACAACGGCCAATGCTTCCCGTTCCGTTGTAGAGTAGTTTTTCTCTGCTTGGGTAAGCAGTCTGCTGGCATACTCAATTGGATGTTCTTCAGATCCTTCGCCTTGAAGTAATACGGCTCCGAGCGCGTAATTACTTGCATCGGTACGTATTATATATGGTTTGGTACCATCCGCTTGCTTCAGAATCGGTGGGGAAATGAGGCATTGTTTTAGAGTTTCGAAAGCTTTCTGCTGCGAAAAACTCCATTGCCATGATGTGTTCTTTTTTGTTAAATTGCTTAAAGGCCTTGAGATTTCTGCAAAATCTTTTATATAACGTCTGTACCATGAGCATGTTTGTAGGAAAGATTTAACTTCTTTTACGTTTTTGGGTGGTGGTATATTCTGGATGGCTGATGTCTTCTCAGGATCTACCTCGATTCCGTTCTTCGTAATCCAAAATCCTAGGTATTTTACTCTAGACACAGCAAAATGACATTTTTCTCTATTTGCACGAAGTTTAAATAAGAGTAATCTTTGGAAAACACTTTTTAGATCTGATATATGTTTTTCAAAAGTTTCTGATAAGACGATTATGTCGTCTAAATACGTAAGAGTTAGGATGTCGCCGAGGCCATTCCTGAAACGATCCATAAGGCGTTGAAATGTAGCTGGTGCCGTTTTGAGACCCATTGGCATTCTCAGAAATTTAAAGGTTCCAAAAGGACACACGAAGGCTGTTTTGTCCTGGTCATCCGGATGGACTTGAACTTGGTGGTAACCTGATTGTAAATCTATTGTTGACATAAATGACGTTTGTTTGGCTTCATGGAGAAGCTCATCCATTCTGGGTAATGGGTAAGAGTCAGCCACTGTAATTTCGTTTAACTTTCTATAGTCTATGCAAAGACGCACTTTACCATTTGGTTTCGGTATGAGAACCACTGGTGAAGCATAAGGAGATTCACACTCCTCGATAATTCCATCTTTCAAAAGCCTATCAAGTTCTTGCTTAAGGAGTTCTTTCTTGACTGGATTCATTCTATATGGTGGTACCGCTACTGGTGAGTGGTTACCGGTATCTATTTTGTGCTGGATGAAAGGAGTTGGTTCTCCCCCTGGACTAAAGATACCTGTAAACTCTTCTAACAATTTACATAATTGTAACCTTTCCTCAGTAGATAAGTGACTGCCTTCAGTCTCCTTTAAAACACAAGTGTTCAGTTTAGGAGGTTCGATAACTTTATCAGATGACATAGTGCTACAGTTTTGTAAAGGTGAGTCAAAAGTGTCTTTATGTGGCTTACAAGGTGGTACAAATACATCTTTTTCAAAATTGAATCTTTTCCTAGGATTACAGTTGAAATACCATTTTTTGTTTTGGGTATCTAAGCTAATACCAGCTTTGGATAAAAAATCAGTACCAAGGAGGGTACGATTATCTTTAGCTGTCGGTAACGCGTATATTGTAGTAGGAATTCTTTTCCCCATTAGTTCAATGTCTACATCGGTGTTATAAACTTCAGAGAACTTCGACATTCCGTCCGCGAGTGTTACATTTAAATTTACTTTATGAAAATTTATCCCTTGTTCTCGGAGGAGATTATACAGGGTTTCACCAGCAACAGTGTGGCTAGCCCCAGTGTCAGCACATGCTAGACCCCACATACCATTTACTTTAATCTTCATTAACATTGCCTGGGGTTCTTGTATCGCACACGTTTGAAATTTCAAGCAGCTAACCTGGGCGGAATCAACTTTAGCGTTTGGCGTACACGTAGGACATTTTGCCTTTACGAAACCCGGTTTCCCACAGCCATAGCAGCTAATAGGTCTTTCATAATTTTTACTAACAGTTCTATTTGTTGAGTATTTATGATTAACACCATTCTTACAATTTTTAAATTCATTACTGAACTTGTACTTAGAATTTTCCTTATGTTGTTCTTGTTTTGTGTTTCTACCTTTTAGGTTTCTAATTTCTTCGTAAGAATCTAGTTTATCAACTAAAGAAACTGGATCGTTCCACTCGCTCCAGTGGTCTAAAAAATGTTCTTTGTAATCAGGGGGACACTTCTTTTTTATTTGATCTGAAATTATTAGATCTTTCAACTGATCAAACGTAGTGACATTCAGCTCATTGAGCCAACCTTCAAAAAAATTTCTTAAGTCATAGAAGTAATCTCTCCACGTAGAGTCTGGACTTTTCCTGTGTTGGACGAAGGATTGTCTAAATTTTTCCGCACTCATCTTGAATCGGCGTAATAAAATCTTTTTTATTTCCGCATACTCCTGTGGGTTATTCTGAGAATCCGATTCTATTGCAATTAACTTTGAAATTTCAATAGGTAAAAGCCCGATCAGGTATACTACCCATTTTGATTCTGGTATTTTTAAAAAAGTCAATTGTTTCTCAAAAAGGTTTAAAAATGTACTAATGTCATCTACCTTTGGGTCAAATTGAGGAATTAACCCCTTAATTTCAAATTTAGATACATCTGAATTACTAGGTGTAAGAACGGTTTCTGTTTCTGTAGCATGGGTTATATTTTGTAACTTAAGTTTCTCTAATTCAAACATACGGTCATCATTTTCCTTTTGAATTAATCGCGCTTCATTTTCTTTCCTTTCAGTTATCAAATTATCGAGCAATTCTTTAGTGAATTCTTCATCATACCCTGCACTTTTAAGAATTGCATTCTTTAAATCTATTATTTTGTAATCCTCTTGAATTGCGATGTTAAGTTCACTGGCTAAATTAACTAGATCTTGCTTCTTTCCTTTAGCAAGGTACGCCATAATTCAACTTTTATAATATCTAAATATTCTCTAAAAGTATTTATACCAATTTATTCACTTAACCAAAAATAACATTTTCGAAAACACTTCGGCACATGAATAACAATTCCACTTAAAGTATATTTCAATTACTAGATAAATCTACTCAAATAAGAACCTTGTTTCTCTTTAAAGCAATCAGCTTTAAGCTATGAAATGAAGTTTATCTTCTTTTAAACAACAACAGAATAAAATAAAATGAGATCACTGATTCACCTTATACAATGTCTACAGCTCAAGACAAAACAAAACTTTATTAGCGGCAACGGCGTCAAAAGTCAGCACATCTGTCTGCTGAGAACAGAAAGCAGAAATATACACTTGTTATTCTCTTAGTTTTCAGTGTGAAAACGAAATTCTGGAGAACAACTTTTTTCAGGATGAAAAAATAGTTTTCCTTTCTTTTCAAAAGTTAGAATTCAGATATGAAAATTATTCAGATTTTCAAGCTTCAGGCACCAAAGGAACTGGCATACGTATATTAAATTTGATCTGGATGATCAAAACAAAGCTAAACAAGTATTTTCTTCGATCCGGATGATCAGAATGAACTGAATTCAGGGTGAATTCTAAACCAAAATTTTTCTTATATTTGCCAGGATGACAAAATTAAGAAAGTTCCTTGAGTGCTTGATCAAAAAGAAGTAAAAATCACTTATCTGCAGATATATCCTTTGTCATCATTCGGGCTTTCGGGCCCCACGTTGGGCGCCATTTGTGCCGGTCGGCTAGCTTTGGGGCAGAGAGCAGGGGCGTAAGGGAAAAAGACGTAGATCATTCCATGAAAACAGACCACTTGAGACAACAACACATTTTACTAACGAGAACAACGGTTACAACACACAAGTTACATTTAGAATGAATAAACACTATCTCAGAACATACGGTAGATGCTACGCGCGAATATGCGAGCGAAGAGAAAGATGAACAAAACGTTCTCTCGCCGGCAGGGAGAGCGTCGCATGAAAGAAAGATGATATAGGAGGCGCGCTACAAAATGAATTTGTTTCTGGATTTTTATCATATAGTACAGACATAATAAATTTGTTCATGTATTTCGACAGGGGGAACTTGACATGAACTTAACAGGCTGCCCACTGGCTACTAAAAGGAGACTATTTGCTACTATAATCGAGAATAGGCGACTATGGCAACTATACATGTAAAAACAGCTAAAAAGCAGCTATTTTGAGGAAAATGGCAACTATTTTTTTAAGAGTATCAATGCAATTTCTGTTTTTCACCTAGAACTTTTCAGTTTAGGGCATGTAACCACACGACTAACATGATAAACACTGAGCGTAGCGCAGCAGTGTCTGCCCGTAGATTTTGAGAAATATCTGGCAAGAACAGATAAGGTAGATTCATACCTCCTGTGTTGTTCCATTGTAGTTCACTACAGTATAAGACGTGTTTTCATAATCAAAAAATTGACAAAACTTCAAAATTCCAAAAATATAATGCAGCCAACTTTCGGAACGACACAGTGATATATCATTCATTTTGTTGCAGGAACTCTGCTGAATTGTCGGATGCGTGTTGGAGAGTATGCTTTAAAGTCTGGTGTTTGTAGAAAGTTTCAGTAGTTAGTCAAGATGTCAGGACAAAACACAAACATAATTGTTTCTAGAAACTTGCCAAACAATCTTCAAAGCACAATTTACAGGAATTTACAAGCAGTAATTCTGTAGGTAACTAGTTGTATATCTCAGCAACTATCTCAAATACTGCAATTTCTTTAAATAAAATTTTTTCATTTGTTAAAATATCAGACTACTCGAGTCGAACCCTTGACTGCTCCACAGCATACAAACAATATGTTGTATGCTGTGAATTCTGAATTTAATGAATTGAATTCATAAACAAATTTTAAAATAGAGCTTGGCAAAACAACGGTGCCTCAGGCATCAAAATTATGCAAAACAATTTGTTCTCAATAGCTAGCATTTGGTAGAAAAGCCAATTCAAGACTGAAACAGCAGGGGCGGATGACCTACTCACATATATATACTTTTTGGGGAGTTTCTCAAAAGTTCTGGCAAAATCTGTCTAGCAAATTCTCTATCATTTTCCTTGCATTTGTGTAATGCCAAGCGGGTGAGTAAACATTGCAGGTCTCAAAAAAAAAAGAAAGAAAGAAAGGTCATGCCAGATGTTGCCAGTCTTGGCGATTTTTTTTTTTTTTGGCAAAATATTGGCGAAATTGGTTCAAAAAATAAGCCCCAAAACTTAACCCATCCAAGTGATATCAGCAATATTTAGCAAGAAACTCCCAATTCTGATGCTATCCTATGTGAATATTAAATGTTCCTATCTTGTGTTCTAGTTAACCGATTTACATCCAACAAAATGCACAACTTCATTTTAGTAACACTATTAACTTTTATTAGTAGTAATGTTATGCTTCATTAAAACTAATTTACCTGCTGCTTATTTTTAAACTGCGTATTTCTTTTTCCCATTTTTAAAAAGAATGTTTTTTTAATTTTTAAAAAGACTCATATGTTTTTATTTTGAGTATTGCTTTTTTAATTCACATAATTCAATAAAAAGTTATGTTAGCAATTCCATGATCCAAACGTCTATAATCTGCATGTTTATTGATTCTGATGTATGCACTTTTGAGAGAGTGTACTGTGTTTTGCATTTTATGTTCAACTAAAAGTACTTGGAAAGACATTGAAAACTGTCTATTTTATAATGCTATGTTCTATGAACTTCTGCATCTTAGGAAACAGAACTAAACCGCAAGCATCATCTGCTATGCAGTAATACTATCTACTTATATAATACGCTAATGTAAGAGGTACCAAAATCGATGATATTTCCTGGCTGCAAACGGCAAGAGCTAAATGTAAGTATGAGTGCAATAACAATAATGTGTGTGCAAAAATCTAAATTAACAGTTCCATGACGTCAAATGGAGCAAGCACATGTCACACAGTAGCCAGATTACAAAAAAATGACAATAATGAATACACAAAAATGTAAGATCTTTCGGACTTTTTCACAGCATTAAAATATTGAATTTACAATACTTGGCTCATTAATCGCCCATCTAAAAAATGTCACCAGGCATTGCACTAGGCTAAAGCCCATTTTAGTCATTTCCTGTTTCAACATTGGCTTTTATGATGACACCCAAAATGTATAGCAACCCTAACGTAATTAAATTTCATGACAAATACAGTTAAAACAAAGAAACATGCTTTTCGTTGAAATGATCAAGAAATTTAGTCAACACTGCACTGAACAGTAAGATATGGGGTAACAAAACTGACCGCCTTCGTAGCTTGCATTATGAATTTAATCTTCACAAATATTATACAAACTTCTTTCAGAAAACAAAAGTGTGTATTTAACATTTTTAAAAATGGCTTAGGAGATTCCAGTCTGTTTAGATTGTTATAAAGGATACTATTTTTACCGTAAAGGCTACTATTTTGTACCCTGAAGGCTACTAAAGCAACTATTTCTATGGCTGTGCTGTGGTGGGCAACCTGACTTAACCACATTTTTTTATGACTTACTTACTTTTAAAGTATGCTAATATTTTGACCTCTAATATAATTCTGCCATCTGACAATTATTTTTAACCCCCCCCCCCCAAAAAAAAAAAAACTAAAAATGATTAAGCAAAGTATTTTATTTGTATAAAATCAATAAAGTCTAATTGTTTACAATTTGCTTCCATTTAAATTGTTTTGTTAGTTGTAAGTCTTCATGGATATTTTCAATTTTCTTTAGCCTAGTGTTAGGAAAAAACTTTTGAAGGTGTCTTGGCCTCATGAGCATTGGTGACACACACCCTCCAATATTTTGATTTAATTATCTTAATTTTTAATAAAGCTAGGATAAAAGAGAACACTTTTTCTCCATCCCACCCACAATCTTCCAATAATGAGGTGGTAACGGTTTGGCCCACGTTAACGTTTATAATAGAAAGTAAATTTTACTTTAAATGCGTATTTCTTATCTTTCAGTGAGTCAAATATTAAACTACACCATTTTAAATTTCATCATTAAAATTTTGCATTAAGAATTCTTTTAGTGGCTATATTTTTAATGAAAAAACATCTAAGTGAACTACACTGTCTACCAATAAGTATTTGGACACGTATGCAAATGACGATATCTGCGACAGTGGCGGCTCGTGGGATACAGCAAGTACAGCCGGGCTGCTCTTGAAATTATCAACAAATACTTTAAAATAATCTTCCCGCAATTCAACTGTGAGTCTTGGTACAGCCGAGGCATCCGAGAGAGGAGAAGAGGCTTTCTCCTCTCTCAGAGGCCTCGGTACAGCCCTCATAGCCGATCAAGAAATTGGCAGCACCGTTGCCATGCCAACGAGTTTGTAAGCAGTCTCTCCGGCATAGGGAGTTAGTAGCTAAGTACAGCTAATGAAAAATTTTCAAACGACGGCTGCAGTGAATTCGACTGACTGATTGGCTCGAGAAGTGAGGGAGGGGTACGGAGAATATATGTTCGGAAAACTCTGAACTTTATATTGCTGAATTTATCAAGAAGGTAAGCCTGGATAGACGCTTATGAATGGACAATTACCCATCAAAGCAGTATTTTTTTTAAGTAAGCAAGAACTGGCATTTAGAGGACATGGCGAGCGAGAAAATTCTTTAAACATGGGAAATTTTAAAGAGCTTTTAAAATTATTGATATCTGAATTAAAACAACACCTTTTTATGAGGACATCACTGACCGATTCGTAAGTTTAAAAGAAAGGAGGATTGATTTGACTTATAAAAAATAAGTGTTTTTTTTTTTTTTTTTTTTTTTTTTTTTTTTTTTTTTTGTCTTTCCTTCTGAAGTTATCGTTACAAAAGAAAATTCTAAGGAAACTTCGAATCAGACACGGATTAATGCAATTTTGAGGATAAGAGCGGCTGGTTGAAATTTATGTAAATTTTATGGAAGTAAAATAGGATCTCTTGCATTTTTCATGAAATTTCTTTTTCCTCGGTGAGGGCTTAATCCGTTTTCGAATTCAGTAGCAAAGATTTTCCATTAAAGTGGGGAAGAGGAGGAGGGGGGGGGGGAGCTCATATGCTTCCAGCTGCACTAACAGTTTTGACCACGGGCTGCCACTGATCTGCGATCCTGAGGTACATCATGACCTCCGCTGGTATATATCGTGTAGGAAACAGCATCGGCATTAGTAGCATACAAGATGCCGTGCATTTCATTGCTCTCTGATTTCGAGAAAGGTATAATTATCGGGTATCACAAATGTGGCCGATCCTTAAGGGACATATCTAGCAATCTGAAGTACCCAAAATCGACAGTGGCCTGTGATTAAGAAGTGGAAGGTGAGCGGTGATTGTCGGAATGTGCCCGAGTCAGCAGACTAACGAAACTGCGAGATAGAGACCGACGAGTGCTGTCCAGAGAAATTCGGAAGAACCGCACCTAACCGATGGCCCTCATCCGCAAGGAGTTTCAACAGGCATCCGGGAGTATTGTTTCAATGAATACCATCCGTAAGGAAGCACATCTGCTTGGTTTTCATGGTCCTGCTGCTGCCCATAAGCCTTTGATCACAAAGTCCAACCGCGCTGCTTGGTTAATGTGGTGCAAAGCACATCGAAATTGAACCGTAGATCAGTGGAAACGGGTTCTTTGGAGCAACAAATCAAGGTTCGCCCTTTACAGTTTGGATGGCAGGGTCTGGGTCTAGCATCTGCCTGGAGAATGTCTCCTGCCAGAATGCATTGTACCAACAGTCAAGTTCGGCAGAGCTGGAATTATGGTCTGGGGTTGTTTCTCCTGGTATGGACTGGGAGCCTTGTTCCCCATTCATGGTAAGCTCAATGCCGAGGCCTACTGCACTATTTTGGATGACAATATGCTAGTTTTACGGATTGGACCCCTGTTACTTTCAGGACGACAATGCCAGTTGTCATGTTTCAAGGTTAACCAAGGCTTGGTATGGTGCCAATGGAGTTCATCAAATGGGACTGTCCAGCCCAGAGCCCAGACCTGAACCCTGAGAACCTCTGGGACGAGTTGGATCGCCAAATTAAGGGATGCACTACCTGTCTAAAATCAGTGAAGGAACTTCTATGTATACTCCAAGCCAAGTGGGAGACAATACCACTAGCTGTAATACAAAGACTTGTGGAAAGTATGCCCTGGAGGGTTCATGCTGTAATTGCCTCTCGTGGAGGCTCTACCAACTATTGATTTTGAATATAGTTTTTCTTTTCTATCACAGGTGTCCAAATACTTATTGGTAGACAGTGTGTATCAAAATCACACAGATTTCTTATAAACTGACTGCCCAGAGAAAATCTTAGTATTACCAAACCGAAGAGCAGTTATACAATTTGCACTGCTCTTCAATGAGCCTTGGGCGGGGGATCTATGGGAGGACCAGATAAGTAGATATCATGGGAGGTTTTCCGATTACAAAAATGTTTTTCTGTAGGCTCCTCAATCACTATTGTCTAATACAGGGATGGGCAAACAATTTCCGTCGCGGGCCAAAAATCGAAAAACAAAAAGTTTGGCGGGCCAAGATAAATATTTCTAAAATTTTAAAAACAATATACAAGTTTTAAAATTTAAATATGTTAATGAGATGAATGAAATAGCAATTTCATTTTTAAAAGTTCCTTATATTGAGGTTCGAAGTGAGATGCACTGATTCTAAGGAACAAGGCTAAATACTCTTTGGTCAGTCTACTTCTGAAAGAATTCTCTCTAATGTTCTAGTTGAAAACACTTGTTCACATATATAAGATGAAGAAACATAGCACTGATTTTCTGGGTGCGAGATATTAAATTTGGGAAACTTACTTTCGATCATGATTTGTAAAACTCTGGCATATTTAGAAACAACTGCTTGAGATGATTGTTAGA
>JAWZYV010014400.1:0-70339 GCA_038373885.1 Cheiracanthium punctorium | reverse complement strand
TTGATTGTTTTAGACATACATTAATTTCATCTGCAAAAGTAGAGCGAGGAA
The DNA here is from genome assembly GCA_038373885.1 of Cheiracanthium punctorium. Lineage (NCBI taxonomy): Eukaryota > Metazoa > Arthropoda > Arachnida > Araneae > Cheiracanthiidae > Cheiracanthium > Cheiracanthium punctorium. Next base: position 70,288 of record JAWZYV010014400.1, on the reverse strand, counting down.
TAACTGGAAACTTTTGCCGGAAATCACCAGATAGTAATAAAATAGTACCACCGAAAAGTCTGTCACTATTGTTTAAATCCTGCATAGTCCTATTTAATGCTTCGAGCGAATGCTTATGAGCCATAGTACACTCATCCCAAATTATGATCGAAGTCTTCCGTAACACTGCTGCCATTCCGCTTCTTTTTTTGATATTACTCATTGCATTTGGATTGTTATGAATATCTAATGGTAGCTTGAAAGCAGAATGTGCTGTCCGCCCACCATCCAACAAAGTAGCAGCTATGCCTGATGATGCAACTGCTAATGCAATTTTTTGTTGTGACCGTAGTTTCGCAAGGATGAAAGATAACAAATATGTTTTACCGGTTCCACCTGGTGCATCTAAATAGAAAAAACCGCCTTGTTTGGCATCAACAGCCAACATAATTCGATTGCATATGTTCTTCTGCTCGTCAGTTAATAATGGTTCACTTTTAGTAACAAATGTATTTAAATCACGATTATTAAATTGTTCTTCTCGCTGCAAATCACTATTTACTAAGTCTGTAGCTGGGCGATTAGGAGATGGAATACCATAATGACTAAGTGGTGAATTTGAGATCATAATACATAAATATTTCATTATTAAAGCTTCGTTATACATATCTTGTGTGAAGTCTAAGTTTGGAGAGTGGTTTATTTGTTTATGTCGGTAGAGTATATCTTCAGTCATGTAGTTCTTATATTTTTCCCACAATGTAGATGACTGTGTTGGAAAATATGTCATCAAAATAATGGCAAATAGTTGACGAATATTACTCGGCGAGGACGTTAAAGCAGCATCAGCAAGTGTCAGATCCCAATGGTTGTCATCTTCTAAAAGTTGCAACGCGAGACGCGAGAATTCTCGCATTGTCTCGCGTTCTCGCATTGTCCCGCGAGACGAGACGCGAGACGAGACAGGCATTTTTTTGCGAGACGAGACGCGAGACGAGAAGGAAAATATTTTGCGGGACGAGACGCGAGACGAGACAGAGTCTTGTCTCGCGCGAGATTTCTCGCGAGATTTCTCGCATTTTCTTCCGTCTCGCATAAATACGATCTGAAAAGCGACAATTTGCCTGAAGCCTCTACCGTTTAACTTGCGTCTCCTCCGTTTTCGGTCCTGGTATACTATCAGCACTCTACAATACGCACAAACACGTAACATTTAAAATTAGAACAGACGAGAGATATAGAAAACACACAAAGGAGAGGATAAAGAAAGAGGCGGAAAAAAAAGAAAACAGAGAAGAGTTGAAAGAAAAATAATAAGTAAATGGGAAAGGCGGTACGGTATGTTCAAATCCGACCACTTTTAGACGGGGCCCGGGCATTAAGTTTGGGGCCCCCCTTACTGTCCCCTTTTTTAAGGATTAAGCCCCTTTACTGAGCCTACCTTTTTTAAGCATTTTAACCCAGTTTTGACCGCTGTTGTACTCGAAAATTGCATTAACTGTAGTTTAGTATTTAAGTTAACTGTAGTTTTTGTACTTTAATCAAATCGTATTTATCACCCCAAAAAAATATCTCTAACTTGATCTAGTGATAGACAATTAGGTAATACCTATATTATAGAGGAAATTCAGTTTTTTCCCCACAATTACTATTTCAGTACATATGAATTTATAATTTAGATAATCGGGATATATATGGGTCCCCTTTTCCTTCAGGCACCGGACTACCGCCCCCCCTTGCCCTTGTGATAATCGGGTTTCGGGTATATCAGAGGAAGATTAGAAGTAGAGCAACTTGCATTCGCATTGATGCTTAGTCTGAGTAGGTAGAAATATGGTTGAATATCCTTGGTTGAAATATCCTTGTACCGATATTACCCTCAAACTTTCCCGCACGTTGCGGCGCGCGTAGGGGGGGGGGCGCCCACCCTGGTGACAACTTTCTAGGGGCGGTTAAATCCCTATCGTTGGCCTATTTTAAAGAGATTTAAATGACATTTTTTATTCTTATATATTAATATCGGACGGAAAGAAATGCAAGCAATTTTTTTAAACTATTTCTCTTTTCGATTATATTATCATGTTTTCCCTTCCTTCGGCTTGTAAAACTTCAGAGTGTGACACATTTTCGTGTAAAAATCTCTCTATTCTAAAAAAAAGTAAAGGCCGCTGTCGCCGCCGCTGTCAAAAGCTTGTCAGCGTATCTCCTCCTAAATTCCCTGGGGATTTGAGTTTCGACTAAGGTGCCCACAGATTCGAAAAATTCCGAGGAACCTGCTAAGCTGATTTAAATTTCGAAAATCTAATTATTTTAGAAGATATTAATAAAAAACTGAAAAAATAAACAGAATGGTTGCTAGATTTGGCATAAAATCATTCATTCCTTTGCAACAAAGCGTTTCCAAGTATCTAGAATCGCGTGAAATTTACAAACATGAGTTAGAATTACGCCCATTTTACGCCAAAATAAAAACTATATGAAATAAGTAACTCAAAATGTATTACACAAAGTTGACAATTTTCAAATAGTAAGTTCGCTTAGACAACGGGAGTTTAGAATGAGCGATGATTCCTTTTTCTAAAAGAGAATAACTAATATCTTGAAAATGAAAAATAATTAAAATGCAGATTATTTTAAAGCCGGCTCTCGTCCAGCTGGATTATTTGCTGCCAGTAGAAATATTTGGCGGCGTTAACTATGACATTATAGCAGTTACAGTACACTTTGGATATTTGCTAGCGCGACGAGATGGTATAATTCGTGGTGCTAAGTACGCCAATCTGCAAACGATTATGTAAATGAAAATATGGATATGGTTTTCCGGTAACCTTACATGAACAGTAATTATAGGTTGTGAGCATGTGTAAATCGCCAAATAATGAAAAGTCGCCATTGGTGGCAAGCTATCCTATCTGTTCCGTAGCTTTTATTAACTTTACATGTACGCAAGTCGCCAAATAATGAAAAATCGTAATGGGTGGCCAATTCGAAAGGTGTCCAATAGGTTTTACATTATTAAAAATACAGCTGAAACAGATGTTCTGATTTTATTATGCTTTAGCTCCTAATTAATATAACTTTTGAATGGCAACATTCAAAATCATTGTGTTTCTGAAGAGTGCAAATAATTTTTCCAGCGATTATAAGCGGAGTCCGCACTCCAGGTGTAGTATAGCTCAGGACCCGTACAGCACTGATTCCCATAGCAAAATATCTTCCGTGTTATGAGGGGGAGGGGTTCTACTGTAGTGTGAAGTTTAAATTTTTATGTACCAATGAACATGCAAGAACCAAGCAATGCGTAGCTCAGTAACATTCTATCTGATCCAATCTTCGGGTTTTTTCTGTTGAAATTATGTCTTTTTTACGAATAAGCCTGATTAGGGGCCGAATGCCTCATACGAAAAGCGAGCGCAGCGAGTCTGGGGGCCTTGGCCCCTAGTGATACAAAAAAAAAATCACTTCACAAAAAGCTATAGAGGCAATGGGGCTACTGTGCACACTGTGTACTTAAAAATCAGGCCACTGATCTTGAAAAATTATCGGAATGTCAACTTTCAATAGAGATAAATACAAAATACATGAATGTACCTCTGTTTGCGCCTTTTCGGAGGCCCACACCTTTACATTTTTTATTCCCCCCCCACACACACACACGCACACTCACATTCATTTGAAAAAATAAACCCATTTAATGTTGTGCGGTTTTTTCAGGTGCGTTTTTCTCCTTCCACTGCTTTTTCACTGGTTCTTCAAAAACTGTACTATGTACTTTTATCAACAGTCACCCAGTATTCATCATGTCCAGTGGCGTACGCAAGAGGGGGAGGGTTTGGGGGTTCACCCCCCCCCTTGTCAAAATTTTTTTAACAAAATGTCCACAAATTTTCAATTTTTAGCTTAAATATTACGCATTTTAACACAAAGTTATGTCTATAACCCCCCTCCCCCCCTTGAAGGAAGTCTGCGTATGCCACTGATCATGTCAAGAAAGAAAAATAAAGTAATAATAAACACAAAAATTGTCTTTCAAAATGAGCAAAAGCGCTATACTTATAAAGAAATATTGTAAAATACTACTATATGTATAAGAACTTTTCCTGTTTTAAAACTTCACGCTATGAGATGAGGAACAACCCTCGAAGAATTTCTCTTTATCCTTAACGCTTCCTCCAGTCATTTTAAAATACAAACTTTGAACACAGGACTGGGGCCGAAAGGAAACGCATGCTTTGTGTTGAGATGCCAAAGCTTTTTTTTTACGCAGAATATCAGATATCGGAGGGTCCCTACTACAGAGTTCCAGTTAAAACAGAAATGTCGGGAGAGAGATGTCCCGAGGACATAATTGCCCGGTGTCTTTTGGATTTGCCGACACGATGGATGACCTCTCACTCCAGAACAGAATGGACCTACGGAGTGCGAGCTATCTCAGCACGTGGAAGTAGGTGCGCCCTATCACTGGAAGAATTTTCCCCCCTCAACAATAGGACACCTCCGAACAGATTGCGAGATAAGGCGCCAGAGCGGTGACAAGTTTCAAGATGACCGCTGCTTTCACAATTGACATGAAGACTTCCGTTCGCTATTCCACCCACAAACAACTATTGAGTGACCGTTTTTTTTCCCGGAAAAAATACAAGGGTGAGGAGTTAATGTATCGAGAATTTCGCTAATGATCGGTTTCCAGACAAAAAATAAAGTATGTGGATTCTGCACACTGGAAAAGACACCGATATATGGTTATTTTCTATCATCCTCCAAAGGTATGGGGAGGGGGCTCGAGCCCCAAAGCCGCCTCCCATTTCGTACGTCACTTCAGAAGCGTAACCATGGAGTGGGATATCGGGATATACCTCCCTGCGAAACTTTCAAAATTAGTTATTAAGAGCTTTCAGATTTTTGTCATCAATAACAAATTAAGTTTATCAATACAAAATTGTATCTTATACAACCCCCTCGACAAAATTTTCTGGCTGCGCTCTTGCCTCATCGACTAGCATATAACGACCATGTTACATCCTGTGTCACTATTAAAAGTAGCGTTTTTTCCGCTCACCATTGGGGAATAACACTCAACATACAACATGGTAAGATGACTGAATTGTGAAGGTCTCTGTGAAGGTTCTGAAGGCAGGGTTCTATCCTGCCGTGCGGCTATCGAAGTTTTGGGCGGTTTTCTCCAGATGTAACGTGAATACGCGTTAAGGCGCGTTTCCACTTGTGTCGTTAATGCCCCAAATGCCGTTAATGTCCCGAAAGTCGTAACGCTAAAGTAGAATTCCGTTTCCACTAGCTTCAGTTAATTCCTTTAAGAACCGTACGTTCCTCCAATGGCTATTAGCGATTTCGCGCATGCGTGTTTAAACTTTTATCTGTTTCCCGTTTTTCTTTTAAATATATCCCCATTTGTTATTTTTAAATACAGAAGAATTTCTTAAATTTGGAATTCCAATGTACGAAATTAGACCTTAAAATAACAATAAATCAGTATTCGAAAGAAAATGTTTTAGATTTTATTAAAAATGTTTAAAAGAATAGCATCATTCTAATAAGCAATTTCTCAGTAAATGTATTTTATTTTTAATACCATTTTTCTATTTAAAAAAAATTTTAAGTCTTTTTTTTTAAACTTTATCTGATTACAACGATTTTTTTTAATAATACTGCAGGATTTTTTATAATCTGGAAATTTGTGTTATGCAGAATCGGTAAGTCCCGTCGACTTTGAATTTGAAAAATTCTACTGCATTTATTTAAGGGACTTTTTTAGTTAGCACATATTATACTAATTTTAGGAGGAAAAAAAACCAAAAAAAAACCTGGGTATCAGTATTTTAAAGCCTCTAATTTATGGGAATCATTAAGTTAATTGAGCTGTTTTGATAGATTTAAAAGGTAGCCACATTTTCGATAAATTTAAGTACTGCATGCTGTCTTTTACTAAATAAGTAATTAACAGAATATTGATATCTGCTTTTCGTGTGTTTTGTAAATTTAAGAAGTACGTTATGTTATTAATTTAATTTCAGTTATCTCTAACATACACTAAAAGCATATAACTATTTCTGAAAAGGTTGTATTGTATTTTGTTATGATAAACCTACACGAGGAGTATTTCGTATTGCCTATCGAAAGGGGGAGTGCCTTGTGCGGGTGACTTTCTTAGTGCTTCTGAAGCGTATTTACGTTACATCGTGAGAAAAAACCGTCCAAAACTCCGAATTTTTAGATAATCAGCCTTCCGGTAGATCAGAACCCGGACTTCAGTTATCTACCATCTGCAGTATTTATCAACTCGGCTCGGGTGGGCACAACTTCTTGTTTTAGATGCCATCTCCGGCCTTTAAATGTCTAATACAAAAGATAGTGCACGAATAAATTTAGATTTATTAATGAAATTTCTATTTGAAAAGTATTGAACAAAATTTTTAATCTTGTATTTAAAGAAATACAAAATAAAAATGAGAAAACCTATTTGGAAAAAATATTGGTCTTAAAATTAAAATTCAATAATTACAATAAATTTTATTTATACATGAAGAGTAAAAGAATTATCATTAAAACCAGTTAGTATGTAAAACTACTATTTTTTTTCCTTTGAATACTAAGTAATAACTATTATTAATTAATTATGTGAGCTTTCTGAAGAGAAAAAAAATCATTGAAATATTAATTACATATATATTGAATTTTTCAAATACAGTCAATAATATTAGAAGAATAGAGACTTAATTTTAATTAGAAATAGATGTCAAAATGCTAGAGATCATCAGAATATCACATGAAATACTTTAAAAAAAAGTTAGGAAGGAGCTTTACAAAAAATACTGAAATTAACTATATTTTAATTCAAAGTCATAACTATTTTTAATTATTAATTATCGCAAAATATATTATCGAAAAAATTAATAAAGTATATAATAATGTGTAATTTTCTTTTTAAACTGAAATAAAACAAAAACGATAGTAAAAGCCCAAAAGAGCGGCATCTAGAATCGAACCCAGGTTTCCCGGACAAGAGTCACGAGCGATACCTCCTAACCACGCTGGGTACAACCTGTTTCATGTTATTAGTTAAGCTGTACAAATCTTGTCACATATCTTCGTGACACCGAGAGCCAAAAGAAAAAGAAATAGAAATATTATTAAAAGAGTGACTGATTAAAACATAAGGGATAAAAATGCTCAAAGGGAAGGATGGAATTATTTATTATGTGTGCATGAAATCGGAGAGAGAAATTGAGCGCAATTTTTTTTTTTCCCTTAGATTTTTCAGGTCAATTGATTGCATGAATTTTGTCCAGAGCAGATTTATAACAATTTGGAATACTGTGCTGAAAATTGATGATTAATTGAACCAAAAAAAAAAAATTAAGAGCCTACTTATCCTTAAAAAATATGTAACTCTCATACTCTCACTTTCGCGACCCCGCCATATTGGAATCCTTTCCTTGAGAGAGCGTGGAACCAGCCAATGGGGTGACGAGATTCTTACGACTTTAGAGGTTGGAAATGAAACGTTTTTATTCCCGTAAAAACCCTCCGTAGCGGAGAAAACGACAGCTTGGGGTCGAGTTTTTAGCGGCGGTTAGCGATTTAGGGAAAATTACGACCTAGTCGAAACGCGCCTTTAGAGGTCCTCCTCCCATTGCACCCCTTCTAAGCAGATAGCTCTTTCGTAGCTTTACCTTAACACAAAACAACACAGAAACATTAATAAATCATCAATATAACTCTTATGTGTTCATGATGTAAGTAGTATTATTCATTATAAAAGCGTTTTTAGCCATTAATAGAGCACTTGGTTTGTAACAACAAGGTATTTTTAATTTCATATACTGAAGTATTTAATGGATTTTACATGAATTCCAGCTGGAATATAACATTTATTTTTATTTTTAATTTGGGCTTTTATACAAATAATTATCGAATCATTTGTATAATGAATGTAAAATAATGTGAACTCTGATTATTCCACAAGTAAAAGAAAAAGACGACCAACAAATATTAAAATATTTTGCAAGAGGGACTCAAACCATTGGTTTTTGGCAAAGACATTAGAATATACTCGTTCTAGTATATTCTAATGTCTTTGATTTTTGCAGGGGGGGGGGAGGAATAAAGGACAAAGTGTCAATTTAAGTTGGCTAATTTTGAGTTTTACGATATGCGAGAAAAAGTAGAGCGTGTTAATTGGCATTTGGACCTTTGTATGCCATGCCATTCCTAATTTAGATCCTCATTAAAAGGAAAAAGAAATTTCCGAGCATTGACTTACTCTAAAAAAGTGTGGTTCAGCTCCATATATTTACTATGCTCAGTGGCGTGCACAAATGGTGTGGGGGTGAGGATTCAGTCCCTCCCCCTTTGTCCATGCACTTTTAACATAAAGTCCGTACAGTTTTAATTTTAAACATATAGATTATGGCTTTTATTTAACCAAATGATTACTTCCATTCCCCCCTTCTCTTAAAGAAAGTCGGTGTACACCACTAATTATGCATCTGCACATTATTTGTAAGTACATAAAATATTTGTAAGTAATAATTACAACAAAAAGAAATAACTGCCATTTGCTTGAAATTACCTAAGTGATATGATAATTTTAAGAAATAAGAGGGCCCCCCAAAAGGGATGCTTGCTTCAGAGTGGCTTTTTGAGGCCCAGATCATGTTTTTCTAGAATACAAATAAAGGGAACACAAGGTCATTAGTTAAAGAACTTGGTTCTAGAAATACTGGCATATAAATTTAACTTTTCATAATCAGCTGTACGTATCGTAATACAGCGGATCTGTTGGTGAGCTGTTAGCTATTTTGTAAACAGTAAGCAACTTTTTTGTTTTCTGCTTAAACAGTGTTAGGTGATCCGTTTTGAATAGTAAATGTACAAATCTAAAACGTTATAAAAGATAAAAAATCCAAGAGGTTGAGAAAATAGTTGTATGGATTTTGAGGCCCCTACATGTGGGGGCCCCGGGCATTCGCCTTGCCATGCCTCCCTATTTTTACGGCACTGTCTTTCACCATAAGCCAAGCTATGCGAACGCAAATGAATGATTTACTGGAGTGATTGCGCAAATCCAACGCTCACAAGTCCTTTCTGTTGTCTCTTCTTTTTGATAGTGTAAATCACATATCGGCAAACCCTGGCCCGCGGCCCGGATGTGCCCCTCCAGGGTATTTTATCTGGCAAGTGGAAGATTTCAAATTTCCATAGACCAGTGGTCCCCAACCTCCTGTCCGCGGATCAAATGGTACCGGGTTGCTCAAGAAAAATTACATTATTTCCATTTTATTTTCTGTCGTGCATTTCTCTCGAAGTCTCGAGTTTTTTGGGTTTGTGCTAATTTATACAGAACAGATTTTGTAACAGAAAAAAATCTCATGACTATTTTACATTATTTTACTGCTTATTAAATATTTCAAGACTATGAATTAAAATTCCAGTCTTTTAAATCCCTATTGCTATTTCCAACAACCTAACTGTGTGAAGCGGGATTTTCTGCACTGACAAGAACCAAAATAACAGAATAAAGGAATGAATTGTACATAAGCAACACACTTTGGGTATCATTGCTTCTTACCTCCAGATCTAACCGACTCGTTGCAAAGCTCAGTGTTCTCATTCATTTAGCATCTTAGTGAGATAAAATCTTAAATCATTTTACATTCATTTTTTGTGAAACTGTATATATTTTGAAGGTATGTTTAAGCACAATTAAATTAAAACAATCAGCGTACCCCCTCCCCTGACCAGTCCGCGGTAAAATTATTATCAAACGCTGACCAGGTCGCGGCGATAAAAAGGTTGGGCAGGACCGCCATAGACAATCAATATAAACCAAATCAAAATCCCATATAAATCCCACTTATACGGTCCGTGACGTCCCTAACATCCTAAATTTTGGCTCGCAACCTTCCAAAGGTTGCCCGTACCCGGTGTAAATGAACAGGTTAAACCCGGTTCCCCCGATTAAATATGAAACCCATATCTCATACACTAAAACGGGAGGGGGATAAGTAAGCTTCACTTTAATTATTCACTATTCCGCTCACTATAATTATTCACTATTCCGTACATTGGGGCCGTTTAATTAGATCAAAATTTTATTTGCCCAACATGTGTCCCTGAGTTCTGCAACATATCTGACAAAATTCAAAGCTTTATATATTTTCAAAAGCAAATGAAACTCCCATCAACCATAAATATTACATTTACGCAGTTGCGCAAATAAATAAATTTTCGGTGTCATGTCACATTATATATACGGATTAAATCCGAATTTTTATCATTTCAAATAACTATATGAGTTAATATGGTAACTAATATATGTACTAATATGGCAATATGCAACTAATTGCTATTGTTAATATTAATTTTCAATAACTAGTATTAATGTTACTAAAAATATGGTAAAAATTCGCAGTCCTTAATTTAGCGAGACGCGCGAGACGAGACAAAGTGGTTGCGAGACGAAACGAGACGCGAGACGATACAGAGGTTTACCACTGCGAGACGAGACGAGACAGTCCTATTTCTCGTCTCGCGTCCATCCCTATTTATACGTACTGAACACTTGGCCATTAACTGTTCGTAAAAATTGAAAAGAGATTGGTCCAGGAACATTCACGAACAATAAACGCAGAAAAAGCATTCACGTTGTTTTGGATGTACAGTATAAAGTCGTCCCAGTGTCTTAGCTTTAAATATGCCTGCAATTGAAGGATGTGGTTCTCCCTTTTTACGTGGTTCCCATTTTTTAGCTGACGTGTTCCATGTAAAATAGCATGGAATATCAGTGTATAATAGTGTTTTTGCGAATTGACCATACACATCAGTTTTTTGATAAAGAGTGAAAAATTCGATTAGTGTCGTTTTTGGTGGTTCACAAGCTCTTTGGAGTATATTTTCTTCAGTGAAATACACACGTTGTCCATTTTCAAGATGCACTGCAAGATGTTGTATAGCAGGTTCTCTGTGGTGTATGGGGAAGCTAAGCATGCGCCAGATAGCTTCATTGCTGCTAATGTATCTACCCATTTGGTAGCGTGCTATTTCATAATTTTCGTTTATATTTTGTACTCCAAATACGGCCAAATCACTGCCCTTATTAACGTACTTGCAAATACACTTGATGGATTTCACAGAACTGCAAAGCTCAACATTAATATGAGCCTTGTACGTTTTGGAGAGTAGTGGTGAGTATGGTACTACCCCTTGATTGTCAATTTCTAATTGGTTAGAATTTGAAGTTCTCATTTCATATGTATGACCACCATTATCAGCGTTTCTGCGGCGATACAATGGATAACCATCAATATCAGTAATGGTATCATTTGTGAATTTCTTAGGAAAATGTTTCTTACATTTCCCATTTTCTATGCATGGTGATGTCATGTTAAACGCTCCACGCGGTCCATGAATCATATGACTTGTAATAGTATTAAATAATTCTTGATCAATTGAAGAATCTGGAATTTCGGCTGAAATAATTTGATCAATTTCCTCTGGACGAATTTTATCTTCAAGCCAAATTAAAATGTGAGCATGAGGTAAGCCTCGTTTCTGCCACTCAATTGAATACAACTAACAACACGTTTTGCCAAAAACTGAATATTTTACTATAAAATCAATCAAAGATTTCAACTTCTGTTTAAACACTCGTGCAGTAATATCGTGACGATGTATTGATTGTTGACCTGGTAATAGTAAAGATTGGATTTCCTCCCAATTTGGATTACACGTAAATGTTATAAACTAATCTGGACGACCGTAATGACGTACATAAGTCATTGCATCCTGCATGTATTCTTGCATGTTTCGTGGGCTACCTATGTAGCTGGAAGGTAAAATAACAGCACTGCCGATTTCATAGGTGTTTAAATTTCCATCGACGTTTCCAACAATAGCATCTCGTAAGTGAATGTAATCCTCTGATCGTAGTTTAGCTTGGTTGAACCGAATGAATCGCAAACGTTCGCTTTCAATCTTAGCAAACATATCCACAACATATTGATGATACAATTGACGATATCGAAGGTCGATATCGAAGTGACGATATCGATTTAGTTGTCCTGATTGTGTCTAATCATTAATCGATACGCATAGCAGTTCATTGAACTAACCTTTTTATTTAATTCATTACCATTGACTGGATCAGACTGATTCATGAGCTCTTTCAATACGTGCATATCGAGTCTTCTTGCTACGGGCAGTAAGGTTAGATTTTTTGGGTCGCATATTACTAAAAATAGTGCGTGGTATAGGCAAAATAGGACATGTATAGTGTGTAGTCTAAGAAACTATATCACATTAAGGGGGGGAAATTTCGTTAGCAGGTGTCCTCCCCAAGCGCCGATCTGTCGCGAAATTTTGAAGTTCGTTGGACAGCTTGTTTATGATAGCGATAGTTTCAGATATCTGTTGCAACCTGTGTTGAGTTGAGTTGTTAACTGGTGCTGTAGTTTGATGAAAAAACGCTCGATGGGTTCATTAAACGATACCAGGATGTTTGGTAAAGGAATTTTGTGATTGGTTAAGGCAATTTAACTGTACTCGGTAAACCGAAGTTTTAAAAGAACGAGAATTTCAAATCGATGCGTCAGTTCTTGTTTTGTGTTATTGGTGTTTGGTGTGTGGTTAGTTTATCCGGAGATTATAAGGTGTATTTTTTTTTATTTGGAAATGTGTTGTGCTGCTTGAAGTGTAGTGAATATTATGTTGTTGTTTTAAAAGGAAGTGTGTGTTTATTTGAAGGAGGATGTGAATACAAATTTAAATAAAAGGGAGCGTTTTGGTGTTATGTTTTTAGCTCTTGTGTGTTTTGGATATTTTTGAGGAGTTTCTTAAGATAAAGGTAAGTGTTTTTTTAAAGAATTTTCGCAATTCCTTCCCATGTGAATTCCGGAATATTAATGCTTTATCCACTAAAAATTGTATCTTGCTCCCCTTTCGAAAATATGCTATTGCTGGCCCTTTGCGAGACCCAAAAAAAACATCAGTGGGTCCGGCCATCACTTCAGGGGGCCACCTCGAAAATATGCTAACGCTGGCCCTCTGCGAGACCCAAAAAATATCAGTGTGTCCGGCCATCACTTCAAGGGGCCCCTCGAAAATATTCTAACTCTAGCCCTTTGCGAGAACCAAAAAACATCAGTGGGTCCGGCCATAGCTTTAGCGCCCCCCTGGAAAATATGCTAACGCTGGCCCTTTGCGAGACCCGCAAAAAATCAGTGGGTCCGGCCATCGCTGTAGGGGGCTCCCTGGATAATATGCCTCCGCTGTAGGGGGCCCCCTGGAAAATATGCCTCCGCTGTGGGGTTCCCTCGAAAACGTGCTACCGCTACTCGAATAAAACGGGTTTTCCCTAGTTAATTCAGGTTTTGCCTATCGCTGTCAGTCAGAACGCGTTTTACCTAGTTAATTCGGGTTTTGTCTAACGCTCTCAGTTAGAACGCGTTTTCCCTAGTTAATTCGGGTTTTGACTGATATCGGGTTTTCACTGTAACATATATATATATGTATATTTACTATATTCAGGGTGTCTAGTGCTAACGCTGTCCAAAGGCTATTTTCTAAACCGTTAGTCCGAGACATATAGTTCCATTTGCAAAAATGCTTTAAATTGTATAATCTATTATATCAGAAACAATCGAAGTCAATAAATAAATTCCTATAGAATTTACGAAATTTAAATTTTTATACAGTCCCCCGGTTCTATCAGTTATATTTAGAAAAATTTTCTTAATACAATTTCATGCACAATAAAAAAAAATCGTCCTTATACGACAGAAATGGGTTATGAAGCAACAAAAATTTTGACTGAAGTCACTTTTCCAAATTCAAAAAAATGTCCCGTTACGGTGAACTTTTAGGGGACTGTATAAATATTGAAATTTTAAATTATAGGTTTTAATTTAATTTTCTGGAATAATTCGGAGAAAAACTAACTTTAGAATACTAATCTATAAGCAGAAGGTTATAGAAAGGCTTTAGAAAAATTTGTCCAAGGTCTTTCGAAGAACTCTCTAAATGAAGTAACAGAAAGCTGTGTAAATAAAAAAAATGTTTTGTCGAAACACTGAGAAATTTATGAAAAAGATAGAACATCTAAACTTTTTACAAATTTTTTAGTGTATTTGAATAAATTGAAATGAAATATTGTGTTTCAGGTAAAATGGTTGGCAGACGATAATTGCTTGAGATTTAGTTTTCCTCTTGATATGGCAACAGACGATAAACATTAAATTTTAATATTTTACTGGAGTTAAAAAACTGTTGTTTAAGTTACTTTGTCAGTGTTTGTCTAAAGTTCATGATATTTGAATTCGTAGCTTATTGAGTATAAAAAACGAAAGATCATGTTTAATACTAACGAATACACTAAACTGGTGTTACTTTACGGAGAATTTCATCGGAATAAGCGAGAGGCTGCGAAGCACTATACTATAAAATTTCCGAATGACACTCACCAATGTGCTAGTACAATATCAAACGTAGTTACGCGTTTAAGAGAAACCGAAAGCGTTCTAAATCGTAAACGATCTAGAAGCATCATGGATTTAACAAAGCACGTGCATGTGGAAGATGTCCTAGGATATGCTCTCGCTCATCCAAAGTCTAGTGTAAGAAGCATTAGCGAAGTATGTGGTTATTCTAAATCGAAGGTATGGTATATTTTAAGTATATATAGTGCAAATCCATATCGCCACGTTTTGGTACAAGATTTATTGCCTGGAGACAAATAACGTGGATTTGATTTCTGTAATTTCATTTTGAATAAGCAAAATGATAATATGTCGTTCGTTAGTGACATTATGCTTAACGATGACTGTTAGTTTACAAGACAGGGTGTTATAAATACACAAAATTGTCACTATTGGTCTCTGATAAACCCGCATATCATTCGCCCGAACAGACATCAAGTGCGTTGATCGATAAATGTTTGGTGCGGCATATGAAAAGAGACCTCAATTGGGTCATTTTTTTTTTCAATGGCGCTTTAACATCCGAAAGATATGCAAAGATTTTAAAGGGCTCACGGACTGAGTTCTTAGACGAGTGTGTTTCACAACGAGATCTGCCACAAAAGTGGTTTCATCATGATGCTGTTCCAGCACATAAATTACTAAAGCCTTGTACTGTTAACAGAAATATTTGGAAATAATATTGTTACAGAAATACTCTGCTTGTTTCCGGGGTTCGTCGTTCTAAAGTCCAGATGGTGTGAAAGTTCTAGTAAAAAGTCCACTGGTCAGGATGGAACACAACTTTATTGCTTCTAGAACTTCGTAGAACAATCAGCTGTACAAAATTCACAAGCACAATTAAGCAGTAATGTGCTTTTGACAGTCCGCTTAGATCAGAAGCTCTCACAAATGCTGTATTTCTCACACAAAATAAAACACTTTCACAGGCAAAAAGTCAGTGAAAATATTCAAGAGATATCATACACAATCCCTTAAGACATAGCAATGAATGATTTGCACACAGCATTTTAAAACAGCTTCGGAAAGCACAGCTATAGCACTATCAATTCAGAAAACAAGCGTACTCCCTCAGAGAGCTCTGTTCACAATACGGTGCTCACTCACACTGAACTGGGGCTGCTGAAACGCGCCGGTATATATACAGGAGGCAGAAGCTGCGGGCAACTTCCAGAAAAGTCTATTTCTCGAGTGTTCTACATAAAGCGTGAATTTGGATTACGTCATAGAAGAGAAATGTTAAGTTATTATGCGTTTTTAATGCAGGAAAACCAACTTCTAGGCCCCATTGGGAAAATTGCGCCAACTGACCAAAATGTCGCCAAGCTTGACGACTTTTGGCGAAATATCGCCAAATTTGGTGCCAAAAATAAGTCCCCAAAAGTGAAGAGAACGAGGCCCGAGGACCAATATTTCTCGAGATTTATAGAAGCGCCTAGAAAAACATACGGGAAACCGAAACTTCCGTATCTCCGGTTCTAGTTGGCCGATTTTGATGCAACAAAAAACAAAATTTATCTATTTGAATCGTAGAATACGAATTTTAAATTATTTTACGCCCCAGAACAGTGGGTTGCCCCGAAAATTCGTAACATTCCCCCGTCCCAAGGACTGCACGTCCCGGGCAGTACAGTCCCCCAAAAAAGTATCCGAGTACCGTACCTTGTTCAGATTTTTTTAAAATACGCTATTCATTGCTATCCTTCTCGTAATTACAATCATGTCGTCTAAAAAAAAAGATATCCTCCCAAAATGAAGGAACCAAACTTTTTTTTATTTCTGTCTGTTCAGTTGGTTGGTTAGTTTGTCTGTGTCTCGCGTAGCTCCTACCAAATTTTATATAGCAATTCTCCAGAACGGGTCATGAAATACCTCGAAGTGATTTTTTTTTTCGAATTATTTTAGGATTGTCGCAAAAGGTTAGTTAGAAATATTAATTTTATTTAATCACATTCATGATATACTTTCCAACTTAATGAAATAAGAAACGAAAATAGGGAGAACCCATGGAACGCTTTTAATTTAGGTTGTAGAAGAGGTGTAGCGAGAATATTGAGTTCGAAAAAAAAATATTGCTACCATATGATATATATATATATATATTCAAACACATATATAAATGAATTTCTGTGTCGCTGCTTCATTATTCATCATGGAACGAGTGAGCTGGACCTGCTCTATAGATTTCGGAAAAGGGAACGCAGTTACGGAGTCGGACTGTGTATATTTTAATAACGTACAAGAGAAAAATGTACATAAATCAATATATAACTGGGATACGGAAGGAATAACAAAATTTAAATATGATGTATATGAATATTATTCCAGATACGTGCATAAAGACGGAACGGTGGTTGGTGCATCTACACCAGAAGAATATTTATTCATGTTGGAATGTGGAATACCATGTATTTTTGTCTAAGAGAATAAGTTGCAGTACCATGAAGGTTTTAAAATTCCAGACTTGGAAGAAAAGGTGTACTGGGTAGGAAATGGTTTCTATCGGTCCTGGCGTCTTGCCCGCAAGATCGAAGAACACGTAAAACTGCGAAGACTGCGTTCTTAAAAAAAATGTATATTGTCTGTACATTGAAATAAACTGATATTCTTTCAAATTGTATTTATTGGTTCTTTTTTTTTTCATTCATATACCCTGTAATAACAATTCCTCTACAGTAAAAAAAAAGATAACTCAAGAACTATATAAGATTTTTTTTCACCTTAATCTGCTCAATACAATATAGACATGGGATATGATAAGACAGACTGATCTTGAAAAGGATATATATATATATTTTTTTAAGAATACTTGCAAGATTGGTGTGTGAGAAACAACTGTTCACACATGTTGAAATTTAACCATGTAAAAGAAATTATCATCCGTCATAAATGTCACAATATTCTCTTTTTTTTTGTTAATTTAAAAAGTAAAAAATTAACAAAAATATATGAAGGATACAGTCTATTGTTATATCTAATCCTGAACATATATTTTTAAAAATACTTTTAAAAGTCATCTCTTTTTATATCTTTTTTTAATACATTTAATGAATCTCTATGAATTGTCTTTGAAATTATTATTCCACTCCGTTATAAATTCTTGACAAAATTCTACTACTGGTGGTTGATTGATATCTGTGTAATAACCGCCTTCTAGCCATTTTCTAAAACATTCATTTATTTTTTCTATTTCCTCCGATGTAAATTGCGATATTTGGAACGCAGGTTTTTCAAAAAAAAATTTTCCTTCAACTTTTTTCATGAACGATTTAACGAACGAAAACAGATCTTTATCCATTCTAAGATTCTTCAAACTATTTATTGGATCATTTCTAATTCTTTGGTTCAGGGGAGAGAATAAGTACCACGTTGGTGGTTCGGTTATAAAAAGAGGTCCTAGGTTTTCATAACAATCTCCCGACAGACAAACGTAAATTTCGACTTGCCCAACACAACTTTCGGGGAAACGAAAAGTAAATTTTTCATTTGGTTTGAAATACTGAAATTCCTGAATGTTACCGGTCAAAACATCTCTAATATAAACACACATATAATAATCACCATAACCCTCGTTATACCAATATTCCAATTCGATACTTTTCTTATGATTGGTATCTATTAGACCTCTCCATGCTTTACTACATTGGGAAGCATCTATTTCTTCTCCAACAATTATAGCTGCATTCATTTCTTTTTTTGGGACTAAGATAGTTCACACTAGTTATGAGAAATTTTTTTTAACTCACACCTCCTTATATAATCGATTATTATTTTATTTTTTTATATATATCTTATCTTTAAAAAAAAAAAAGAAAAAAAAAAGAAAGAAAAAAAACTTCGAGAGAGAGAGTATAAAAATACGTCGTCCTGAGAACGATCATTCAATGACAATGTCTCTTCAAAATGAAATCATTTCTATGGTTAAATATGTTGCTGCTGTCGATTTGGTTTTTTTCAGGGATCCCGATGTACCGCATTATGTAAATTTCTTTTCTGTACGGGATCCCGAAAGACATGAGCATATTAGTAATTGGGGAAGAAGCGATTCTGTCGGACGTGTCGACTCTAAAGACTTTAAGGAATCTGTCAAACAAATATATCGGGATTTCATAGAAAATTTTGAAAATGGATATATCGGACCAGTAGCAGTTGCAAGTCAAGAAGAATATAAGTTCTTCATGTACGAATTGGGAATTCCAGCTGTAATTATTCCGATTGAAGATGTTAAAGATATACTGTTCCAATACTACCGAGAGCTCAAATAAACGAATCCAATGCGTATTTCAGAGGATGGAAACTAGCCAGGTATATTGAAAATTATGTCGAAAAACGAAAACGAAGAAGACGCCATAGATGATGTATTTTTTCTCTCTTTAGAATCAAATAAAATATATGTTTAACGCTTATATTGTCTTTTTCTTTTTTTTTTTTGACCCCATATGTGAAGTAATTCTTTTCAACCACTTTGTCTTAAATTACTGCAAAGTTTGCTTCTTTTTTTTTTTCGAAAAATGAAAAGAAGTATTTAAACTATCCAATTACATATTATCTGCATGTTAAGTAACCATGGCTGGATGAGAATAAAAAGTTACATATTATCTGCATGTTAAGTAACCATGGCTGGATGAGAATAAAATGTTTAAAATGTTACATATTATCTGTACGTTAAGTAACCATGGCTGGATGAGAATACAAAGTTACGTACTATCTACATGTTAAGTAAAAAAAAATCATGGTGGATGAGAATAAAAAGTTACATGTTATCTACTCCAAGTCTTGTACAAATAATTACATTTTTTCTCTGGGTCCGAGCCATCTCAAAATTTCTAAACCTTTCGTAGATCTGGTGAAGAACGAAATATGTATACCATATTTCTAATTAAACCGATAATATCCCCCCTTATAAAAAAAACTCAGAATCTTCGACTCTGAGTGGCTATTTTTTTTATAATGTGTCTCTATTTATACTATAAAAAATTAAACATAAATCAATAAAATTATTTTTATCCAATCATAATCTTGCCTCCAATAATATTTTCGAATTTTTTTCTACAAGGAACCGTAAAAAAAACGTACTTGTTAAGTTCCATTCTTTGCATGACCACTTATTCATTTTTTTTGTTGTTGTTGTTCTTTCAATTCCCATTGTCAGATGTTAAATAGATATCGTTCCCATCTTTATCCTTTGGAAAAATGATTTGACCGTCCTTGGTACGAGCGTACTTAGGTTCTAATTTGACCGCTGCCACTTGTTCATTTTCATTTTTCAATTTTTCCTTCATGATGATAGAGAATTCTTTATCGAATATACTGAACGGTCAGGGCTGGGGAGTAGCGCGCTACTTGTAGCGAAACTACAGTAGCCGCTACTTTTTTTTGTAGTTTGTAGTGTAGCGCGCTACTTTTTTTAAAAAGTAGTGTAGCGTGTAGCGCGCTACAAAAAAACAGTAGTTTGTAGCGAATTTTGGAAGCTACTTTTGCCGTGTCATCATTTCCGGCGATTGATCCCGTGGTGCAATTTCTCTCTCTTCTGACTCCAAGCATAACTGAAACTGATGCTTGAAAGACACCCAATCACTCCCCCGCCCCCCCTCCCAGGGGACACACGCACACGAGGGGGGGTGAGGGGGTTTGCTTTGCCTGAAGCGGAAGCCTGACATTGTGCATCTTTTTTCTTTTTATCGTTCTCAGTATTATTTGTAGAATCCTATACATTTTGTATGGCAAAAAATTCCTCATGGGGGGGGTTATGACCCCCCTAACCCCCCCCTAACCCCCCCCCGTGGCTACGCCCCTGCTTCAACAATATACGCAAGGAACGTCAAATGGAAAAATGTGAAAATATTCATTCTCATTTAGTGTATTCGTACAGACCATGGAAGAATCATTATTTATTATTACATGAATATCCAGCATGTCTGATAGAGAAAAACTCGACACCGTCGATATATAACGGTTGGGTTGTATCGAATCCTTTCCACATTACATTTGAGAAAGATGTGGATCATAAATCGAACGGTCTAGTCTTACGATCTTACCTATCCAAGAACAATAAATGGCATGTTCGGCAAGTTAGAACCGTTCCCGAGTTTATAAATGGAGCAGATTTAGCAGTAGTGCCGAATTTTAATCACCTTATAAAAGAAATTTTACCCGACTAAATACTGTTGAGCTTTATAAGATACTAAATATGGAAAAAGAACGAAGAACTTTTATAAATGTGGTTGTGAATAGATTCCATGTAATATTTTTTTTTTTTTACATTTCTTTCCGTGGAAGATACCATTGTACATATAAAAAAATAATTTTATTTATTTATTTTATTTTTAATTTTTTATAGTATAAATAGAGGTGCATCATAAAAAAATGGCCACTTAGAGTCGAAGATTCTGAGTTGTTTTTATAGGGGGGAGATTATCGATTTTAATTAGAAATATAGTATATATTTCAATTTCACGAGAGATCTGCGAGAGGTTCAGAAATTTTGAGAGAGCTTTGGCCTACAGAAAAATGTAGTCGTTCCGTAAAAAAATGTATAACTCTTCAATGACGTCACAAGGGGTAATTTAAGGGATTTTTTTTAAAAAAAGGGAATATTATCGATTCAAATAGACCAGATCTACGAGAGGTTCAGAAATTTTGAAAAGACTCGGGCCCAGAGGAGAATGTAAAAAAATGTAACTGTTCTATGACGTCACAAATGATAATTTAATATATATATATATATATATATATTATATATATATAAAAGTATTAAATAAATGTATAGTAATGTGGTATTAAATAAATGTATAATTAAATAAATGTAAATACTAAAATGTGTAATTAATAATGTGTAATTAATAAAATGTAGTAAAAAGTGTAATTAATAAAATATAGTATTAAATAAATGTATAATTACTAATACCACTTCTAATGTTATCTATCAATTCATAGGTATAAAGCATTCTAGGTTAATCATGAAGCGTTCTATAGAAACCGAAGAAAACTCCTCCACTGAGAAACGACCCAAGTTAGAATCACAACAGCAGGAAAATATAGACTTAGAGATGTTGAGTACTCTTAAGGAAAAGTACGATGGTGACCGCATTAATGAAGAGTCTGAAAATTAAACAAAAATATCTCATAGAATATATGAAAAATGTAATCGAAAAACTTAAGCTCAGTCAACCAATGATTGAAACAATTCAAGGTATCGGTGACGAAGGCGATGCCTATTTAAAAATGTTCAGTATGGCTAAAACTTGCGTACACACTAACATGCATTTGAAAAAATTAATAGCCTTCAATTCAGTATTTGACATAATTGTTCACCTGATTGCGAGAGGAATTCACGACCGCATCGTTGGACCGACGTTGGAGAGTGTCGTTCCTCGAACAAATATGGATTTAGCTTATGATTCTTTCTTAGAATCCATGGAACCAGGTGATGAAAGCCTGACGAACGAACTTCAGTGTATTACGTACATGCTTCAAAATGAGATGGACAAAAAACAAAGTTTAAAAATTTCAAATCCACTGTATAATCGTTTTACAAAATATTTGAGTGCAACAAGTAAATATGTTACTGGTATTTTGACAGCACTAGCAGGTAAATCGATCATTTTACCACGACATCGTGAGTACGAAACATTTGATGTAAAGGAGAGATGAGTCGGTCATTTTAAAGTGAAAAAAAAACATATATAACTAGTTCGTGACGTCACAAGGTTGTAAAATATGTTTACATTTCTTATTGACTCTGAGGCTCTTGATCGAGGTCTCAATAAAACTTCTCAGCCCTCGAGAGAAACAGTGTAAAATATATAATATTTTTTATAATAAGTACTATACTCCCCCCTTGTAAATTTAAGCTGTCACCATAGGTGATCAGCTGCCATTTTTTTGAAGTTGGTTAGCTATTTATATGATAAAAAATTAAAAGAATAATAAATAAATAAAATAATAAATATATTGACCAATAGGAACGGACTTAAAAAAATAAAATAAAGGTTAATTGAGCACTATATAATTAAATGTAGATTGAAGGTAATTCTAGTTGAGCTACTCTTTTAAGATTATTGTTGTGTAACTACAATATAGTCCTCCTTGAAAGTAACAAATTTTACTTTCAAGGAGGTTAATGCTTAATCTTGGTAACTCACATTATTTAGTCAATTCTACACTATATGGTACAGTCACACTGGTTGAAAGGAACTTTGATCTATACACTGTTGCATTAAAAAAAAAAAGAACAAAGTCTATTATATAAAAGAACAAATAATAGATGGAGAAAATTACCCGCTCGGTTATTTAAAGTAAGCTATAAGGGAAAAAAAAATCCAATGTCGCTTTGCAATGAGCTGTTTATTCTGGCTCGTGACGTCACAAGGTTGTAAAATATACTTTCTACGTTCTCTTTCGTCAGAGGGGGAATTCGCTTTTTTTCCCAATCAGCTGATCATTCTTGCTTGTGACGTCACAAGGTCGTAAAAATATGCTTTCGCTTTCTAAGTTGAGGGAAGAAAAAGTGTTTCTTTTTTTTCTTTCTCTCCAAACTTGAACGTAAGATCTCAATCGCTATTAAAAAAAAACATACATTATTCGAACTGTCTAGTTGCTAATTTATAAAAATATTTGAAAAGAGATGGTGGATAACAACGCAAATCTATTATTGCCAGAGATTCTAGAATCTTTTTATAATTGGGAACGCGATGAAAACAAATTAACTTAATTTCAGTTATCTCCAGATACATTTTTAATAATTCAACTACCTCTTTACAACATATATTTTTACGACTATCACACCTAAGATAACTTGCTCTGAATGGATATAATGGGAAGATTGAAATTTTATCAGTTCTAGAATAAAATTTATAAGACTCTTTGAACGGGACAACTAGAACTGCTCTTGCTTGAGGATACAGTCGATCAATCACTGGAATTTTCGTATCAAAACATTCGAAATTTTTAACTTGACTATACGCCGACAGAATTTGTAACCACCTATGAATAAATTGATCTGTGAGATGAGATTTGTTATAGTACCTGAACAATTTAAAAAAGTGTTCGGCTATCAAAAATTTTAGCTGTTCTGAATCGAACATGTCCAAATAATGAAGAGACACAATAGGTGTTTTATAAATGATTATTCTATTTTTATTTTTTTCAATTATAAAAATAAAATGAACATAAAATATAAATGAATAATTAAAAGAGTTACCATAATTACTTTGATACGTGATTTATACATATTGAAATGCTCATATAAAATCGTCAATTGTGCAATAAGTAAAGTACAATTGTTACAATTATGTGTCTTTCTGAACCATTGCTCTAGACATTTTTCGTGTATAACTTTATAGTTATCTGTACTGTTCTTAAAACAATACAGACAACAATTAATATTTTCAATATCTAGCATTTGCCTGCAAGAAGGGCAATTATAATTTATTACTGCCCAACACTGTAAACATTCTACATGAAAACTGTGTCCACATTTAAGGTGGACACTGCTTGTTGTGTTCTTGTTCAAACATATTACACACACCATTTTTTTTTCTTTCTTTTTTTCTAAATAATACTCCGTGATATATATATGTGTGTGCATTTATAAATTAACGAATATATGTATAAAAAAATAATAATATTCCATGGTATATATATACATTTATAAATTAACGAATATAAAAAATATTTTCTTCACTTTAAAAGTTACAAAGTTCATTATAGAACCGGTCCATTTACAGTAGATCTCCTATAACATATGAAGTACATTGACTTTTTTTCATTCAATTTTACTATACTGTTAAAAAATCCAAATTAAAAGTTAAGTTAAATCATGCGTTGTGTCATGCTAAGTAGTTAAAAAAAAAAAAAAAGATAACCCAATGAAGAGTGGTAAAATAAAAACAGAGACATAAGGATTGATCACCGAACTCAATTTATTTTAACACATCATATTAACAACAAAAGGAATACATCAAGGTATTTACTGTTGCTTTAGCATTTGTGGCATTAGCATCTTAATAACATGGGTACCCAATTTTAAGTAAAACATAAAATAATAATAATAATAATTTCTACACTTTATGTTTAAGAGACTAAATAAATATATAAGTTTTGTCATTTTTAACTGATCGGGGTACCAACCTTGGCTTAACACTTTTCGTAAAAAAAAAAAAAAAAATCAGTTGGAAGAATCCCACGAGCCGTTCTCTAGAATAAGAGAACAAAAGGGGATTTTTCCAACTGATAATTTTTTTACCTCGGAAATTTTTTTCCGAGTCGACAATTCATTCCTCAGTGCCATTTTCCAACGAGTAAAAGAAAGCCGCTTGCCGGTACCTTCTACGTTCTGTTGTAGAAGGTTGAGTGCAACGGGTACAATATTGCACTCTAGCGGCAAATTCGGCCATCTCCTGTAGATTGAGCAAACGTATTCGCGGGACACAGGTCAGATGTAGAATATGTCCACATGCAAAAACTAAGAGATCGGTTCATTCTCTTATTCGCCCCAAGCACATTCGACATCTTACAACGCCGAATGGTATGGCTTGTCTATACAAGGAGACGGTGCGATTTACTTCTCGTTGGTACTACCCTGGACATAGGTGGTTGATGCGTTCTTCTGTGCGTGTCCGATAACAACTGAACGTCCTCAGCTTCTGAGAGAACGGCCTCAGTTTCATCACTACTTGACGCAAAAGGATTCCAGAAGCTTTCTGGCACTGGGTGTCTGCATTCGGGACACGTCTTCTGCTGCGACACTAACAACCACGGATGGATGCAGCCAAAGCAATAAGTATGCCCACATGGTAATGTTGAAGCTGATGTTATTTCATTCAAGCAGATAGCACAGGGCATGTTGATCTGATAAAAGAATCAGAAGAAATATAATTTGTGAGGAGCCGGTCTGCCATTTATATATGTTTCATGACATCCGGCGGCTTACGTCACCGGAAGGAAATGTGTATTTTTAGAAATGGACTTAACAATAATTTCCTCCCCCCCCCTCATTATCTGACGTGGGTGTGAACACGATTGCGTCCGGGTGACCACTAAAAATAGACTTCTAAGAACATTTCAAAAAAGTACAACAACAAAAAAGCTTAATATACCAATACCGGGGGGGGGGGGTGAACTATACTTTAGCATTTGTTCCCTAACACATATTGCGAGGTTAGGTTACTACAGTAAAAAATTAGAATAATCAATAGATTTCTTAAGCAGGGACTCTCAAATACAAGATCCATTAGAAAAAAAAAAAGAAATTTTTTTATCCGTTATGTAAAATCCATAGTAACTGTTCCATTTATTTCAAAATTCCCTTATCATGTTCTTAATATCAACATCTTCAAATTCATCTTTAGAGTAATATCGCCTCAACATTAGAGAATCTATTTTTCCTGTTCTATATTCATCAATAGCAGTTGCGATTGGATTTTTGTCTTGCGGTGACGTTAATGAAATTTCTAATGCTCTTAAAGCCACTAACCCGGAAGCTTCGTATCTAGTAATTATATTAGCGGTGATTTGATGAGACATTATCATTTTAATATTTTTATAAATTCGAAAAGGATGAGATATTTATGTATTATATTATTTTAATAAAACGTATTAAAAAATAAAAATATTATCCTTTTTTTTTTAGACTGCATTTTTATTTATATTTATTAATGCAAGTCCAATTCCTCTGGGACAATCGAACTTTTTTGAACATGAACATGTTCCATCGATACAATCGGACATGTGCCAAGTTTCGATGGCTCCATTCAACCAAAATTTGGGATTATTTAAAGACAATGTGTAGAGTAAATGTCTCAACCTAATGGCTGTTTGATCTCTTACAATCTGTATATCTAAACGGCCTTCCTCAATCTCTTTCGAGAATTCTCTTTCGTCATCTGCTCCAAAGTATCGATTGCGGTCCAAAGTGTCTTGTAAACCAGTTGCCATCCAAGATTTGTAAGAGTTGAGCCTAACGTAACTAAAAATTTTATGTTGGTGATCGAAATCATAATAACAGTTATCTAAACTCAACGGATTCACTATTCTTTTAGAACATTTACACTTGGAATCGTTACAATCTTTAAAATGCCATTGTCCATCGTTGTTACGATATAGTGGGATATTTTCGGTTGTTGCATTAGATAAATATTTTAAAATGAAAAGCGTATTAATAATTATGAATCGTTTGAGGAGTTGTCGAAAATATTTTATTAGAACTTCCCGTGGTTGTCGTTTAATTACATTTTCAAAAAAGTGTATATACTCGGATAAATGACTTAAAAGAATCATCATTGTGCACTTCTTAAGAATGCTTCAAAAAAATCTATTTCTCGTTCTGTGTATAGATACACAAAAGTTTATTTTTTTTTAAAGAATATATTAGATATATTTTTTTAATATATTAGATAACTGATATAAAGTTACTCTTCGAAGAAAAAATCAATCTTTATTATTCAAGACATTCACGTACCTTCCCTAATAGCACCGTGACCAAAATGAGAAGTCACAGTGACATCGCATTTCCGTCACGCGACATCGCGAATGAGTCACAATTGAGTCACCTTGACTGTCTAATGTCCTTCCGCGGCAACGTAACAATGTGACGTCACCGTGACGTCAAATCGGGACTTATTTGCGACATTGTGACTTCAATGCGACGTCAATGGGACGGATATTCAATAGGACCGTGCCCTAAATGTGAAGTCACCAAGACTTCGCATTGAAGTCACAATGTCACAAATAAGTCCCACTTTGACTTCGCGGTGACGTCACCTTGACTGTCTAATGTCCTTCCGCGGCAACGTCTCAAGGGGACGTCACCGCGAAGTCAAATCGGGACTTATTTGTGACATTGTGACTTCAATGCGACGTCACAGCGACGGGAATTCAATAGCACCGTGCCCTAAATGTGAAGTCACCAGGACTTCGCATTGAAGTCACAATGTCACATATAAGTCCCACTTTGACTTCGCGGTGACGTCACCTTGACTGTCTAATGCCCTTCCGCGGCAACGTCTCAAGGGGACGTCACCGCGAAGTCAAATCGGGACTTATTTGTGACATTGTGACTTCAATGCGACGTCACAGCGACGGGAATTCAATAGCACCGTGCCCTAAATGTGAAGTCACCAGGACTTCGCATTGAAGGCACAATGTCACAAATAAGTCCCACTTTGACTTCACGGTGACGTCCCCTTGACTGTCTAATGTCCTTCCGCGGCAACGTCTCAAGGGGACGTCACCGTGAAGTCAAATCGGGACTGATTTGTGACATTGTGACTTCAATGCGACGTCACAGCGACGGGAATTCAATAGCACCGTGCGCTAAATGTGAAGTCACCAGGACTTCGCATTGAAGTCACAATGTCACAAATAAGTCCCACTTTGACTTCACGGTGACGTCACCTTGACTGTCTAATGTCCTTCCGCGGCAACGTTTCAAGGGGACGTCACCGTGAAGTCAAATCGGGACTTATTTGTAGAATTGGAACTTCATTGTGACGTCGTAGTGACTTTACTTTAATAGCACTGTGAACTAAATGTGAAGTGATCGTGATGTCGCGAATGAGTCAAGGCGACTGTCAAATGTCCTTCCGCGGCAACGTCACATCGTAACGTCACCGTGAATTCAAAATATGACTTAGGGGTGACCATGTGTCTTCAATGCGACGTTACGGTACCGTCACCCAAACAGCACCGTGACTTTAATGGAAAGTTCATTGTGCAGTCATCCTAACGGCATTATTTGTTATTATTCTTAATTTTTTTAAAATCAGAATAAGACATTATAAGTATATATCTAAACAAGTTTCTATTTCTGAAAAAATGTAAATAAAATAAAGTGTTTTAAACGAAAATGTGTAAAATAATAAATGATAATTTTTGGCATGTACAAAATGAATTTGTAGTATAATTGATATTTAATAAAACGAGTAACAATTTATAAATCTGAATACAGTAATAATCAAAGAAGCTACTAAAAAATGTTATATTTCGGTTTTTAAAAAAATCCTATAAAACTGCCTCTTAGGTAAACACAGCCAGAGGGGAATAGAGGCACAGGTTTGACTCCTTGCGTTCGCCCTTCAGCAACAAAATCCCAAACCTGCCCAAGGCAACTAGTTGAATAATCTGTTCACTCTCCAATCTCTGCTAAGGTGTAATTTTCTTAATGGTTTTTAAGCAGTAGTGTATAGTAAAAACACTCAAAATACTGGTATTAAAATATAAAATAAATAAAAATTTTGATAATAAATAATTATAATTAATGATTTAGTTAAGATTTATTTATTTTTTAATAGAAATTACCATAAACTAACTGCACAAAATTAAGCATCTCAAAAATAAACGTCCTCTTTTAATAACTTTTTCTTGGGACTACACCATTGGTTTTAACAGTTATTTTTAATTTTGTCATAATATTGGCAGTTTTGTAATTTCATCTTTGTTTGGATAACATATCACTAAATATTATATTTTAAAATAGTTATTACATGAAATCAATGGAATTTTTTATATTGGGCTGCTTTGAGAAAGGCTCAAAAGCACTGTTTTAAACCATTAGTATTTTTAGAGAAGTACATTGAGAAGTATTTTTACATTGAGAAGTATTTTTAAAGAAAAATATTCTTATTTATTTGTGTATTGGATTTTTAAAACACACATAAAATCATTAAACATTCTTTATTTGAACTCCTTAATGAAACTCGCAGACTCTACAAATATTTATAAATATAAATTCAATGTATTTTCAATTGTTTCAAGTGCTATGTATATTTAAAATTATTCTCTTATACATTCCAAAATGATCATTTTTATTATTTTCCCAATCTTACTGTCTGCTACCAATTTTTACAGGTTTGAAATCACCGAATAACCTCTATCCTGCAATTTAATGTTTTATATATACATTATACATAATAAAAACCCAGACAATCTCTTTTTTATAAAATGTGAATTCAGTACTGCCACAACTTATGAATATAGGAACGTAACTGACATGACAATTAGAATAATTTCATTCTCAGATTTGTACAAATGGCAAACATGTTAACACAGATCATCGTAAACCTGGCAGAAAACAAATTAATTCAATTATTAAAATAATTGAGCGAACAAATTCTGTCTTTTTTAGTTTCTTTTGTTGTGCATGGATTCTTTGTTACTACATTACTTAAATTTGCTTTCATATAAATGTTAATTATTAAAGTTTACGTATTATTTCTCTGCCCCCGATAAAAAAAAACACAAATTTATGAATGCAGAAAGTACAATCAGGTAATGTAAAAACTTTTTATTCTTCAACAAATTTACATAACAAAGCAAACACAACAACAAAACAAAGAAAAATATGGCAAATTTACGAATTTCCTACATCATGTTTGATTTCCTGCTAGAGAAGAAAATTATTAGATTATTTAATAAATATATTCAATTCTGCCGTTCTGCCGAGAAACATCTGCTTCAAGAACCGAAATAAAAAACTTAACTTCATCTTAAGGTCGATGACCAAGATTTTACTACGTTTAATTAACGAATTTTAATGTGTACCCAAATTTCTGTTTCATACCTGTATAAAATTACAAGGAAAAACACTAACTTCATTAGGATTACTTAAAAGTGTATCTTTCTTTATACTTAAAATTCTCAAACTATTTTAACTTAAAATAAAACTAAATATGACTTAAAGTAGAACAGAAAAAAAGACACTAAAGAGATGTTTGGGGGGGGGGGATACTCTTCAACCATGACTGTATTAGGAGATATATTATTTTTAAACTTTTTTAAATAGTATGTTTTCCGTAAAAATATTCTAAAATTAGTTATATTGATAAATGTGTGGTGGTTAATTTTTTTTTATTTCTACTAGTATTGTATAAATAAAATGAATATTTTAACGTTTAAATTACATATTTTATACAAAATTATTAATATATACTGAAAAAGATAGTTTTTATAAATTATTTTTTATATATTTAAATTGTTTTAACAATGTGTGAAACATGTTTGCAATTATTGCTCTAAGATAAAAAATATACAAATATTATCTTTTGTTAGATATCCTTTGGATTTTTAGGAGGACTTTTGGATTTTTAGCAATAGATTGCTATTTTGTTCATGCCGCTTTTTTTAGTGACATAATTTGTAGCAACCCGTTTTTGTTGCACTTTTCAATTTCTAATGTTGCATGGAATTTTTTTAAAATAAATGTTGATATTAATCTTCATTCTAAGCCTCTTTTTTATGAAATTATTAATGTGCATTATTATTATTATTATTATTATTATTATTATTATTATTATTTTGAATTAACACCCAAATTACAAAAGCTACTGACAGGCCAAGCTTTGGATCAGTCTTGAATTAAGTCTATCAACATGACTGAAAGGTTTTACAATGATGATTAAAAACACATTCCAGTGCATACATAAAATCTATAAGATTATCAGATTTAGAATACATAACTTGTTTTTTTAAGTATGACAGATTAATTTTATTGTTTTAAAATGTAGCCTGCTCTGTTCATTACAAATGAGTCAGTGCTAGACAGTACTCTGCTATCATCAGATGAACTAGCAAAATAGTAAAATGAAGAGTGAAATCTAGAATTTAGACTTTATTGTCGGTGTTTATGGTTTAAACAAAAAAATATGGCATGTTATGTTTTCAGTAAGTAATTCTTTTGTTTGTTTTGTTTCTAAGCCAATCTTAGACAGCTTAAATTTAATGGACAATACCAGATAATTTATAGCTCAATTCTGACTAGCAGAATTTACTTCCAGGAAAATGAAATT
Organism: Cheiracanthium punctorium; assembly: GCA_038373885.1. NCBI lineage: Eukaryota > Metazoa > Arthropoda > Arachnida > Araneae > Cheiracanthiidae > Cheiracanthium > Cheiracanthium punctorium. The sequence goes on along the minus strand of JAWZYV010014400.1, from coordinate 39,033 downwards.
CAAATTGTAAAAATGTCTGGCTTACAAAAATTGATTTGTTAAAATAAATATTTTTGAAAAATGGTAACTCATGGTATATTACACAGAGCCTGTTGGTAGATTCATATCCAACTTTCGATGTCATGATCATCAACCCTCCTTGATGTCTTAATTAATCTCTACCAAAATAATTATTTCCATGTGTAAGTCACGCAAAAATAAAAATACTTTATCATCCTAATTAAAAATAAATAAATAAATAATAAACAAATGAAAAAAAACATACTCATGTCTTTCCTTTGCATATTTGAGATAGCTTTGAATATAGTGATTTGCTTTATCCTCTTCCACGCCCGGATATTTAATTCTGAGGCTTTCTGAAATTATAAGTAGAAAATTACTCAAGACATATAAAGAACACTCATGAAGTCGAACACACAGAATAAAAGCCCAAAACTGTTAAACTTAATTAAGTTACAAAAACTAATAAATATTTTTCATGCAATATCAATGACTGCTGTCTTCTATCCAGTGGCGGATCCAGAAATTCTCTTTTAAGAGGGGCTAAATTTTGATAAAAGCTTATTTCACCCAAAGAAAATATACAATAAAGCAAAATTTTAGTCTAAACAAATGTAAAAATTTTTGGAAGGGGCTAAGTGATTAAAAAAGATCACTTTACATATTCAAAGTGCATAATGAAGCAGAATGTTACCCTCTAGCTATCTCTTTTGGGGGGGGGGGTGAAGCTCCCAAGCCCCTCCCCTGAATCCGCTACTGCTTCTATCTATGCACCACTGTCATTACACAAAAACTTTGGATTGATTAAACTTTGAGAAATGGCAACTATACGTGATTTTAAATTGCCATACTTACTTAGTAAAACTTGTGGCAGAATTAGGCTTTTGAAATCCTGCTTTCCATTTCGCATTCCTGCTTTTCATTTAACTGTTCCATTTAAAATGCGAAAAGGAACTCCAGTCTGTGTCTTGACAAAATATTTTTTTAAAAGTTCACTGTCAGGGTTGCTTGATTTAAACAGTTATTTTTTAAGCGCTTTGTTTAAACAATTTTTCTCATTCCAAATCTGTTGTACTGGCTTTAAATTATTTCTAAATATTAGGGTTTCTTTAAAATATTTATTTATTTATGTTTTATTTTTCAATGCAATACAAGATATTTTAAGCAAAAAAGTTTTATTTGGTGAACACAAGTGAATAACATTTTCCCTTTCCTTAATTGAGCTGTTCTCACAGTTTTACATCAAGTTATATAATAACTGTTTTAACAGATATTTTTTTCTTCTTGCTGTATTTTTTTCATATATGAAGTTGTATATTCGATAATTTATCCATCTAATTTTCTATATATCGTCATTCTTGCTTATTTTAGCAAGTTTTATTTTTTTAAATTTATCTTAAAAGTTTAATAAGTTTTGTTAAGTAGAGAAAGAGTTTTAGAAGATATAAATTTAACTTATAAAGCTTAATATTTTGACCTTTTGCAATGTAGTATAAATACTTTTTACTAATTTCATGACAATTTGGTAAACGGCTGAAGTGTGTAGCTCGAGGGTTCCTGCCTACCGCGCGGCTATTTTCTCTAGGCGCGTCAGAACTCCTCAAAACGTCCTTCGCCCAAGACATACCTTAATTAAGCAGACAGCCTTCGTGTAGATCTGCCTTAACCACAAAACAAAAGTAACTTTCATGATAATTTACACTGGAAGTAAAAATTTTAATATTTTTAATATTAAATAAAAATCACAATCACTTCTAATGCCTATTATAGAGGGTGCTTAAAAAACACTGACCTAGGATTTTCTTCTTTATATATTGACCTTATACATATAGAATAAATTAAAAAGTTATTTTAATGTACCGAATTAAAACTTTCAGGAGATTAAATGTAAACAAACACAAACTTTTAATTTTTATAAAGCCCTCTTACAAAAATTCCCAATAACTAAAATATGCCTCTATACATTAATGAAGTGATTTAGAAAGTTTCAGTTTTTCTCATAAAAAGGCTTGCAGATATATTTAATCACAGTTGGTGAGGGGTAATAAGTTTTGCAATACTAATAATGGTAAAAATATAATTATTAAAACTATTCCAAAACTAGTTAAAAATTAAATTTAATTACAGTTATATATAGCCGATATTTTACATTTTAAGAAATAAGTTTCAAAGAATCTTTAGCCAGTTTCCTTTCAAACGGGTTTTTTTCGCATTTAGAAATGAAAATTTGTTTGAAAGCATTACACTTATGCTAACATCTGATTTAAAAAGTTCTTTTTAAGTAAGTTTTTTTAAATTGACTTATTAATACCATAATTTAATTCTGAAAAAAAAGCATGTCTAAAATAAAAGTAGTAATATTTAAATTAAATACTTTAAAAATAAAAATATTTATATGTAAATATATGTACTTATAAATCATTCATTCTAAGAATTATTATTTAAAACCAAGGAGTTAACCATGAACCAAAGATAAATTACCATGAATCAGAATAAACTCTTGCAATTATAAAAAGAAAACCAGTAATAATAAGCCATAGCTGATTACAAATCAGACTGAGTGTGATAACATACTACAGAGAACGTGCATGTTAAATCTGGGGATCTTAGATTCTCTTTTTAGGGTTGCCTGTTAGATGAGATTAGTATAAGATGAGATAGGTATTTAAAAATTTCGAAACTACTATGTTATTGAATGACTAGTTCTGGACTTTGTCCTAAGAATACAAACAAATTGATCAATCAGTTTATTTAAAAAAAAAAGGCGCTTAAATTAGTATTATTGTTATTATTACTCCTTTGTTTATTTTCTAGTTATTTTTTAATCTGGAACAAGGAGTTTCTGTAGAGTCTGAATGAGAAAAACATCACACTGGAAATGCTTCTGGTAAAAGCATCCACTAGTATAGTAACGTTATTGAATAATGGACAAAAATTTCTTTTAATGAATGTGAAGATGGTATATAACTAAATGTTAAGACATTTTTTTGCGTTGCATTGTAGGGATAAGACAGTTGCTTAATTTTATCGGGAGAGTTTTCCAAAAAGATTTTAGTATCCTTTAAATAAGGTAGATTATTTATTGCTACGACAATAAATTTAGATAAAACTGATAGAAAAAATCACAATATTAAAAAAAAATCATAAAACGGTAAAGGGTAATGAGGCGTTTCGGACGGCATGGGCTACGTTGTATACTGTACTTACAAATCAGGCACAGTTCTTGGAAAAGTTGTCTGAATGGCAGTTTTCAGTAGAAATAAATACAAAATACACTAATGTTCCTATGTTTACGCCTTTTTGGACGCCTACTTGTTTCTCATATTTTTTTAATTCACCCCCCTCCCCCGCTTCTCTTCTCAAAATACAGAAGCATTTAATATTGTGCACTTTTTCCGTGCTTCGTAAATTTAAGTATTTAAAAAAATTACAAACTTCAACTGCTTGGTGGTGTTATTTATTTTACAAAAGATGCATCATTTTACACAATTATTGGGTTTTCTTCCTGTTTTCTCATAAATAAAGCAAAAAATGCAGTTCCAGTAAAATATTCGATGCATTTATCATTTTCAAAATATACAATGCTATACATATTGTTTGCAGTTGAATATATTACCTGCTTCTGCCAAATTGTCTATTCTGTTGCACTAATTGTCCACACTGTTACATTCTTTGCTTAACAGAGTGAACAAATAATTATAAAAGCAGGGCTAGAGATTGTAAGTTTTAAGCAATAATAAGAATAAACTTTACATAAATAAACTTCATGAATTATATATTGATTCCCAGAAATATATTATTTTACAAATTTTTATGAAATAAAAATTTTAATGTAATATAGTGGACATTTACTTAATGCATTGAAGTAATAATAGACATGTAATACAACCTAACTTCTTGGAAATTTTATCGAATATGGCTGACTGCAGGTGAACAGTAAACACTTCAGGCAGTTCAGTGGTGTTACAATTTTTTTATATAATATTAATTCTTTTGAAAAGAAATTGCTGTAACAGAGTGGACCTTACAGAGTTGAATAAAATCTGGGACACTGACAATAAGAAAAGAGTTAATTTTACTGTCAGTCTTTTAAGGAACTTGTGTTTACATACAGTCAGGGGCGTAGCCAGAAATTTTTCATTTGGGGGGGGGGTACGACTACTACAACTCATATATATGTATACGTGTGTGTGATAATGCAGTGAAGAATATACATTTTGTATGGCAAAAAAAATTCTCATGGGGGGGGTTATGACCCCCCTAACTCCCCACCCTTGGCTACGCCTCTGCATACAGTTAATTATTCCGCTTAACCAGCTTAATATATTTGAACTGTATAAACTTCAGCATGGGACATGTTTTTCACTCTTTAGCTATTAAAAACTTATTGTGGATATCATACGTTATCTAGAATTTAAAGGAAAATATCCAACGAAACAAAATAAAACAAGGAATAAAAAACAAGTATGGTTACGTTAAAATTATTTACCATTATTTAAATAAAAAATCATATTTTCTTGGACATAGTTTTTACTATTTTTCTCGGAATGACACATAAACATTTAATAGTGAAAAAATATGCATATTTACTGAAGAAGTTGGCAGATATTTAAAAGAAATAGCTAGTTTTAAACAAATTTTTAGTACATTAATTTCGTACAGTCACATACTTATTATTTATAAATCCAAAATCTTGCAGAATTCCAGCTAGTTTAACTAAAATGATAACAACAATGATATAGGAGTGTAGCATAGTTAAAGTAAATAACTGTATCAAAATTAAAGCAAATAAGTATTCCCAGGGGCGTAGCCAGAAATTTTTCATGGGGGGGGTTACGACTACTACAACTCATATATATGTATACGTGGGTGTGATAATGTAGTGAAGAATATACATTTTGTATGGCAAAAAATTCCTCATGAGGGGGTTATGACCCCCTAACCCACCCCCCTCTTGGCTACGCCCCTGAGTATTCCTAATTAAATTTTTTATTACCATTAGATTAAAGTGATTGCTTAAATTATTAGAAATTAATTACTACTCCAATATTCCCTATTTTTTGCTTCTTAAGAATTTTGAAATGTTATTCAATTAAAAGAAAAAAATCACTGCATACCTTTTCATATAAATTCTAAATAACATTAATCACAAATTTTGGCAATCATCAGATGTTTAGGAATGTAAAACTGGAAATAAACGTCTGGTTTTTTTTAATGGTATGTGCCATAGCTTACAATCTATTTCTGAGGCAAGCCATGCCTTTATTTCATATTTTGACTCTGAAATAAACAAATTTCTAATAAATCAGAAGTACATGACACATCATAGATAGGTCCCTTGCAGAGCAGAATCTCACCAATTAAAAAATATGTTTTTTTCTCTTGAGCAATATATATAATTTCTGGCTTTCACCATTGTGCCACATTTTAGTTTAACAAAACTGTCTGCTGGATTGTTGCAATTAGTGGTAAAATTAGATTTTACTAATATACTATACTGTGCAGTGGCGCACCCAGGATTTTAGTTTAGGGAGGGCTGGGCGACATGCAAATACTGCTGAACACGGTTATAGTGACCTCGATTAGTTACAACTTTCTTATAACGTCTACATATTCGGTACCACTTGACTGTCCCATAGAACACAAGCACACAAGCAATGTAACTTGGTATGGAGTCATAAATAATTATCTGCTCTTTTCAGTGACGTTGTAACCGAGATTAACAGTGTTTCGTAAACTAACTGTAAGCATTTATTTAAAAACTTTTTAAATAAATGTCTTTTTAGGTTAGAAATAACTTTTACAATTGAAAAGACAATTAAAAAAAGAAAGAAAATATAATTAATTAGCGACAATTTTCATTTTTTAAAGCTTTTCACTTCTTACTTTCTACCTTTAAGGGGGGCTTCAGCCCCCATAGCCCCCTCCGTGTGTGCGCCTATGCGGTTCTGTGATATTAAAACCTGGATAAAGTGGCCCGTTAGAATGTTGTTTTTTAAATTCATTAATTTTTATATGTTGTTTCAAGTTAAATCTCTCTTTTTCTTTATATCGTTTTGCTAATTGCTGGAGGGGTTTATCTGATTTTCTAAGAAGTTTCTGTATAGAATGAAGGTAGTTTTCAAATCTGAAAGCACTGACATTATCTAGGAGGCCATATTTTCTAGCATCATCACACAAATGCAGCAAATTATGTACATTGTGTGACACAAATTCATTACCATATATTGTAGCAAATGTCGTGACAAAATGTTTTAAAAGTTCTTCTGCACGATCAATATATTCATGTATTATTCTTGGCTAGTTAAAATTCTTATAGCAACATGGAGGATCATAAAATTAATATACATATCTTTCCGTAATATTCTTTTTAAAATAATAGGTCCTGTATACAGTAAACTAGTTTATCCGAAATTTCAGATATGACTTTGTAACCTATGCGTGTTTCACGGGGTCCATATATCCAAAAATTCAGTATCTTGCGCATAACCCCAAGACACACAAGATGCATGGTAATCAAGGGGAAAACAAGTTATAAGTCAAAACCCAGGAATAGACTTTAAAATTGTTTCACTGTGATGATAATTTTTATCTGAAGTGTTAACAAAATCAATGTCAGTACAGTGCCGTAACTTGGATATACGAGGCGCAGGGGCGGGATTGAATCTGAGGGCCCTTTTAATCTTAAACCTAATATTAATCCTAACCCTAAAAACGAAAATAGGTTGGCACGTACATACATTTTTATGTACGAGAAAGACAGAATTAAACACTCTTAGATAATAATAGATATGATATAATGTAAGTATTTATTAAAAAAAGACAAATCAGACCTCTATTTTAAAAAATAAATTTTCTATTTCTGAAAAATTCACTTTAAGAACACAATTTACAACAGGCAGCATACGACACAAAACAGAAGTCAGTTGCGTACCTCTAAGCTATAGCAAGGAAGGCGTGTGCCATGTGTGACACTTGAAAAAGGGTGCAGATTTCTATTGCAAGCTTAATGCAATAAAAGAAACGTTCAACAAGTACTATCTCATCGTTGCAAGGACGTGACGACAGCTATTCTCCCTTCTGTACCCATCGTTCTTCTCGTATTGGTACTTGAATGCCTATGATGTAGCACAACGCAAACGCTTGCTCGAAACAAAAGCATTGAAACTACCAGGTCTAGAAGCAAAAATGAGAACAGAAGAGAGAATTGCTACCATCGCCTCGATGTAACGATGGGAGCGAACAGGTTAAAGTCAATAAGACACTACTTATTGTGACCTAACTTTGTGATAGCTTCTTCATTTGCTTAATCAACGACCACAACACTAACCATGGAAGAAAGAGTGGTCGTATGCAAACGAACAGGTCGTATGAAAACACGTCGTGTCGTTCTTACTGAGAAAAAGTGCAATTTTGTTGCCTACCATGGACGCCATTTTACCCGAGTGATCACTGAGAGAAATAAGAATTATTATGGTTAAGTACATTTACTAAAATCTGCTGAAGAAAAAAGCAGAAAACACTAGTACTGTTAGTTTGAAAATTATTCTTTTAATGTAATTTAAACTACTGAAAATCACAGCAGCAACACCAAAAGCTTATCTATTCATCCTAAATTTAAATAAAAAATACCTTTAAGAATATTGAATATATTTACAAATTTATAATAGAAGTAATGTATTATACTACATTTGAGTGTAGATACACACCAGTGGCGGAGCTTATTTAATGCATTTCAAGCATTTTATTACCTTTCACCTGTATTAAATTTCTGAAAATGTTTTCATATAATGATTTTTTAATATATGATTCTTACATCATATACTAAGACAAAAAAAAAATTGCAAATATCTTATTCTTGCATTTAATTCTTCTTAATATTTCTTGCATTTTTTTTTTTTTTTGAGCTAGTGTGGTTAAATAACTGAATTATTTTTTATTTTAACTTCATTTAAATAAAAAAATTAAATAAATAAGTAAAACATACCTATGGTCTTTGATAAGATCTTAGCTTCAAAGGTCTTTTCCGTAATTATCCCCAAATTAGCTCCCGTTTTTAAAATTTTAAACATAAAATTAAGCATACATCGAAAAATTTTAAGAGTAAAATTGTATATACATAGAAAAATTTTTAACATAAAATTAGATATACGTAGAAATTATATATTTAGAGAATCATACACTTACATCTTCACTAATGTAGTTAAAATAAAACCGCAAACGCAACTCAACTCAGGAGAAAAGAAAAGGAATTTGCACTTCACGGTTGAGAATCATTTTCAGAAAATACTGACTGATAAACGAGCAAAACAGAACAACCCACTAAAGGTTCAAGGGGTGGCCTTGGATTTTTGCTCCTCTTTTTATTGCTTATTTCATGCGGACTGGGCGCTAACAAGAACAGGAAATAGTAAAATGGAACCATACGCGCTTGTTCTGTCCATACAAAGGGCCGCCAATCTCCTTATCAGCTAGTCCTCAGGCAAAACGGTTCTTTGCTTTTGGAGAGGTCACTACAATATTCGTTTCGGGGAACTAAATATTCAGTGGAGACATTTAAAGGGATCCAAATATCAGACCTGTATTTTTTTTTTTTTTTTTTTTTGTAGTTCTGTATTTATACCCAGTACTTTCCGTTTTTTTTATCTAGTGTAAGTGCTAACAAAATTTTTGGGTCTCTTATAATCCCCCCCCCCTCCCGCATTGCAGGGTTTGGCGCCCTGTAGTTCGGCCTCTGACACACACACACACAAAGATAAGTTTTAAAAAAGAATCCTCATATGTATTGGAATTTCCCTTACGTTTGTTACTTGGGAATATCATGAAATAAAGAGAATTTAAAAATTAAAATCAATTGAAATATAATAATGTAATGAAAATTCTCAATTCGGACGCAAGTTGGAAGATTTAAATGATATTAGCTATAATTCATACTGTATCACAATCACAATACTTAAGTGTAGGTTTTATACAGTGGCGCACAGCGTGGATGCCCATAAGATAAGAATAATTTTAGTGAGGGCTCCTGCGTTTGTGGGAAGGGACTCATCTCAGGCTTTGAAATATTTTAGGATGAAAACAATAAAAAACTACAAAAGAATTTAGAACGCAGTAAAAATACTCATGTCGCAATTTCCACAGGGCGGAATGAATTATTTTTTAAATGCTTTCCAATCGCTATTCTTCTTTTCACTTTTTTTAAAATTGAGAACTAAAAACATTTGTGTTTTTGACATTTTATTCAAAGAACGGGCACAAGTGCATACTTGTTATAAAGAGAATTTAATCACTGAATTAAAGTCACTGGAGTCACTGACTAGAACTAGGAGTTCCAAAACTTTACAAAGTTATCTTTCCTCACGCTTCGTCCCTTTTCTCGTGGAACTTTATGTCTTCTTATCTTAAATAATTACAAAATTACATTACTTGATAAAAAATTAATGAATCAAACCCCACTATGGACGAGTGGATAAAACACTCAACATACAACATTGTCAGATGGCTAAAGTGTGAAGGTCCTGGTTTCTGTCCTGCCGTGCAGCTATCGATCTAAGGTTTGAAATTTTGGACAGCTTTCTCCAGATTTAACGTGAATACGCGTTAGAAGTCCTCCGCCCGTTGTACCCCTTCTAAGCAGATAGCTCTTGCGCAGCTTTGCCTTAACAGAACACAACAACATTAATAAATCATCAATGTAGTTCTTATGTGTTCCTGATTATTCCTACTAAAAGCATTTTCAGCCATTAATCGAGCACGTGCTTTGTAACAACAAGGTATTTTTAATTTCATATACTGAAGTAATTAATGGATTTCACATGAATTCAAGCTGAAATGTAGCATTTATTTGCATTTTTAACATCAAGTCTGTACATTTTTAATTTTAAACATGCAGATCACGACTTTTATTTAATCTAATGATTATTTCCATTCCCCCTTCTCTTACAGGAAATCAGTGTCCACCACTGATTATGCATCTGCACATTATTTGTAAGCGCATAAAATGTTTGTAAGTAATAATTACAACAAAAAGAAAAAACAAGCCTTTTGTTCGAAATTATCTAAGTGATATGATAATTTTAAGAAACAACAGGGGCCCCCCAAATGGAATGTTTGCTTCATAGTGGCTGTTTGAGGACCAGATCAATGAATAGAATACAAATAAAGAATTTCTAGAATACAAATAAGGAAAACACAACGTCATTAGTTAACTTTGAAGTGGTCAAGAACTTTGACTTGACTTTGATTTGACTTTGAACTTGACTTGGTCAAGAACTTTGACTCTAAAAATAGTGGCATATAAATTTAGCTTTTCAAAATCAGCTGTACATATCGATATCGTAATACAGCGGATCTGTTGGTGAGCTGTTAGCTGTTTTGTAAGCAGTAAGCAACATTTTTTGTTTTCTGCTTAAACCGTGCTAGGTGATCCGTTTAGAATATTTGATGCGAAAATCTAAAAAGTTATAAAATTCAAAAACACATAAAGAAAAATACAAGAGGTTGGGGGAAAATAGGCATATGGATTTTGAAGCCCCTACGTGTGGGGGCCCCGAGCATTCGCCCCGCCATGCCTCCCTATTTTTACGGCACTGATGGTACATACCAACAATGAATACACCTTTTTAATATTATGTCAGAACATAGTATAGGCCACACTGAACTTTTGGACGATCTTGCTAATTGGCAAGCCATCAACATTTATAATTAAATGTAACATATTTGGTAATTTATTAACATCTTTTAAGCAGGTCAACATACTTTTAATGGCTGCATGCAGACCATAATGATAATATTTCCAGGGGGAATATCAATAATATTACTAATCACCCTTGGTGTATTCAGTAGTGTTCTGCCGTATTTAAAAAAAAGAAAAAAAAAGAAACCACACATCTTGGAAGGTGTCCAAACGGTAAAAAAGCCAGAATTTTTCGTAAAAATATTATATTATCATTTTAGTAACAAAAATCGAAATCCCCCTAAGTACGTGCTTGGTAGTTTTAAAATAGTACTGCAGGTTCATACAACAACGGTACTGCAAGTGAGGAAAGAAATATTTCTCTATAAAGTTAAATAATTAAATTACATATAATTATAACATAAGGGTTAAGATATTATCATAAAATGTGTACTTACTTATGGCAGAAAAGACAGCCAATGTTGACACAGTCGAGCCGGCAAGAGAAGTGACCACTATCCCCACCAAAGATTGAGAAGAATGGCCCTTATAGCTTATAGTAACCTTGAGACACGTCCCCCTTGACCATAATTGTGTCCTCGTAGTTGACAAAGACAAGAACATCAGGAGAAAAAAAGTACCCACCAACTAGTGACAAATGCTTCTTCACCTTTTCAATGAATTAGGCGGGCATTTTAATTATTTGTGGAGGGGGCTAAATTCTTTCTCGGGAAGGTTTAATTTAATTTGTATGTCGCAGAAAAAATATCGTAGCGAAGAGAATTATTGTGGTGTAAGGGTCAACTATTACCATCGTTGTAAAGATAATTATCGTTGTTATAAGAATATCGTTATACAGAGAACTGTTTTACATTAATCTAAAAGGAATTCAGCCAGGACTATGAAAAAATATCGTAATAGAAAGAATTATCGCTATAGAGGATATCGTTGTGGAGAGATTTTACTGTACATATAAATGATAAATGTGTGTGTAAAACAACTACTCACCTCGGCACACAGGCCTCCGTGCAAGGCTGTACCCAGGGAAATTTCGGGGGGAGGGGACCAGACCCTCTGGTCGCCCCCGAAATTTAAAATTAACAAAACAATAATGATGAAGCCTTTTCGTGAAAAATTTAGCCTTTTTCGCCGTTTATTCCCCCCCCCCCGACATTGTTTTCTGCGTACGGCCCTGCCTCCGTGTAACGGGAAAAATAAAATGGTTAATCAATCAATTGTCAGTAGATTAAGATGCAAAGTAAACTCATCTGATAGTAAAATACCCTGGACAAAGAAGCAAAGCAAGAATATAATAACACACCTCACTCTTTTACTAAATTTACAAACACTTACTTAATGTTCGGCATACCTTCATATGAACCTCCAGTGAACAATACTGAATTGTATCCTCTTGAGAAAGCAAGAGAAGTAGCAGAAAAAGATCTATTAAACATCACACGCAACAAAAAAAAAACCGCTATGACGCTAGATTTATACACTAAAAAAAAAAAAAAGTCTGTTAAACTGACAAAAAAAAAAAAAAAAAAAAAAAAACTGTCAGCCAGGATGCCAGTTAATTCCCAGGGCCGGATACAAACACCGGGAACCCGGGAATTTTCCCGATGGGCCGGTCACTTTAATATATACAGTATTTATATATACACTTATGTATGATGTGCACGTATGTTAGAAGAAAATGTTAGTGGGCCGAAAGTGGCTGCAAACACAAAAATTACGGTGTAATATAAAAATTGATAGAACTTTTTTATTCTAATTCTGGAGGGAGGATGTTATTTTAAACATTTTACTTTGTCAAAAGTGTTAGTAAATAAAAATAAATTAAAAAATAAATTGGTAAATCGGTTTTAAAATCCTTGCCATTGGTAATACATTTATGCATAAAAAGTAAATTAATGTTCGGATTAAGACCATAACTAAACCTCCAATTTTTCGTAGACAACTTACAAATATACTATAGTTGAAATGTATGGAAAGATTTTTAATTCAAAACAAAAGTCTGGAATGTGTACAACAATCACAGTTCCTTATTTTGTGGGGGAAAAAAAAAAATCGGTATTTGGTATTCAGTATTTGGTCGAAAAAACGGGGGGGGGGGAGCTAGGAGGTTTAATATTCAGAAAATAAGAGAAAAAATTGCAATTAAAAAAAAACTTCCAATGCTTTCTATTCATTTTTGTAAATTTAAGGTTGCAAATCCACCCCCCACGGCCCCAAATATCCCCCTTGCTACAAATGTTCATGTTCTAGAAATTTTCACCTCACTAGCCCCTCAAAGTCAAAACAATCGTTTGGTTGGTTAAAACAATCCGTTTTCTCTTTTAAATCAAATTAATGAATATAAAATTCTCGAATGGTATTGAAATTGGGGGGCTATAGAGAAAATGGTACATGATACGCAAAAATTGGTCATATTCAGATTCAGGAGGTCATTTTACATAAGAATTTGCAAGAATGATGTCGGGGCCAATTTTCATGCAGCCAAAGGCGTAGCTAGGCCGTTTTGCAGGGGGGGGGGTTACAAATATATGCATATATATATATTCACGCACACTGATAAGTGTGTTTCTTATAAACACACACTTCTGTGTATGCTTATTAAAAAACTGATACCTGGCTTTTTTGTTAGTCTTCATTGTAAACAGGTAACAGTGAATACAAACGCTTGATAAGTGAATGTAGATGATTGTTTTTGTTATTTTTCAGAAAATAACTTCTTTTATTTCAGTTTTCATATTTTAGCAAGGATTTATACTTTAGTAAGTTTTTCAATCATTACACCACATGCACAAACACACACACACATACATATATATACATACATACATACATAGATAAACTGAAACTTCTTGAGAGCGACCACCCTTTCTTCCGCGAAAAATCGGTCGTTAATTGAGGTGGTCGCTCAATGAAGTATAAACATTTGATAGCCAAGGAAAAAAATTCTAAAAAATTTTGTTAGTTTTAATATTTATGAAACTGCATACTAATACATAAGAAATTATACAAACACATTTTTTATATTTAAATATTAGTAAAATAGTTGGAAATTTCAGATTTTTTCATTCTTGTTTTCTGTCTCAGAGAGTACTTTTGTTTCTACTTTGTTTTTTACATCTGGCAGAAGAGCATTTATCTTGATATTCTTTATGCATCCTGGATTTGCCATAATAAAATATATTTGCTTTAAAATTTGCTTTCTGGGTTTTCCTACAACCAAAGGTAACCGACAACTTTCCTTTCGAATTTCTTTTTTCGTGTGACACGATTCCATCAATACTCTACTCCAACGGTAAGGCAAAATAACACGTTCCTTAGACATATCTCTTCTCTAATCTGCAAGATTTATACATGATATGTACGTGTAGTTAGTTTCACTTGCTGTCAAAAACGGATAAAAAATATCATGATTTATCTAGAAGCATTTAAAATGTTTTCCAAATAAAAGAAATAAAATGCTTAAGATATTTAGAAAGCATTTAAACTGATACACATCACTAAAAATAAAATGATTTTAAGATTTAACTTTACGGCTAAGCCGAAGTGCTTGTTAGAAAAAATAAAAATACATTTAAAAGAATATTTTTTTAAATCAATTTTTTTTATTTGTCTTATTACCGTGAAAATGAATAAAACGTGAATGTGACACAGTTTACGTAAGTCATTAAAAACTGACCAGGTATAAAACTGAACTTAAAAAAAAAAGCAGCTTTTTTTTCCCAGTTCATAAATACTTTAAAATCTAAACATATCATTTTTATTGTAAAATAAAATTTGTTACTCTGTTTTCCAGTAAAAAAAAAAAAAAAAAAAATGTTTAGTTATAAAATAAAATTTATTATTTTTTGTGCGCCTGTTATTGTTGGGGGGGGGGGGATGTAGAATCTCGAAATATATACTTCGCTTTTCTATTCATGAAAAGCTATGAAGCTAATTAAGATTTTTGGGAATTAATGGGGATAAATTAAGATTTTTGGGAGGGCTCAGCATGCTCAATGCATTCGATGTGATTTATCGTTCTGGATTTTATTTGTTGATATTAATATTTGTCAATTGATGAGCTTTGTTACCAATAATAATTTTGATATTGAGTACTCATGTTTTAAACTACATTAACAATTGCGCTTTTACCGCTCACCAAGTGGTCCCTATGGGTTCGTAAAAACAAGTGCCGCCCGTGCTGTGGACTAGAGATGAGACGGGCTCAGCCCGAGCCCGAAAGCCCGAGCCCGAGCCCGGGCCCGACTCGGGCTCGGGCTCTGTAATTTACGATTGCGTTCGGGCTCGGGCTCGTGAAAAATTTCTTCTTTGTTGAACATACTCCTTGAAACAGATTTTAAAAAGTGATTCATGGGATAAATAGACGTACTTATTTCAAAAAATAGCGGTACGGGGGACTAGAAGGTGTGTGAAGCTCCAAAATTTATTGTATCCTCTTAATGAAGTAGTTAATTTTATTTGTCTTTAGCTGAAATTTCGGGCTCGGGCGGGCTCGGGCTCCAACTTTAATAATATTGCTCGGGCTCGGGCGGGCTCGGATTAAAAGTCTTCGGGCTCGGGCTTCAAAAAATGAGCCCGAACTCATCTCTACTGTGGACATCACTTGAAACAGGTGTAAATTAGAGGAATTTTTTACCATATTATTTACATATCAGCAGTATTTTTTTAACTCAACTAGTTTAGTTCCGTGGTAAACTAGTGATTAGGACGCTTTACTGGTAATCCGTAAATCCAAAATTTTCATTAAACCGGGCCGTCAAAATCAGACATATTTTCTCTTTTCGTTAAGATGATGAAAAACTTCAAGAAATCTATTTTCTGTGGCTTGTGAAAAATGAACTATAGTCTGTCCTTTTTGGGGTATATTTTCTCCGGCATTTCGCAGAAATGGCAATGACAGTTCAAAATAATTATCGGAGGAATTGGATCAACATGTCCAAAGAACATCCGCCTGGAGGCTAGGCACCCAGTGGACACGTAGACGTTTTTCGGGAATGACAAACAAAGCAGTCCAAATGTGGGGGGGCGGAGTGCGTCGGGGTGATAAATAAAGGGGAAAAGCACCTTTTAACCTTCCCTTCGGTCACTTCCAAGTCTGGTATTCATCATCATCACTGACCGAGCTCCCAACGTTTCCTAAGCTATTCTTTTATGCCCCTTGGATCGAAACGTGCCCACTGCATGTTTCGATCCAGATGAGAAAATAATAATTACAAAAATATAGTAATTAAAATAATAAGATTCTGAAGTTAATGTATCCTAAAAACATTTTTCCCCACCTGAAACACAATTTTTCTAAGTGAAGAGCGAGATTTTGCCAACTCGTATAAATTTTGGGAGGGGATACTCCCCCGCCCCTTAGTGACGTCTCTGGGCTCAGGGGTGGCTGCAGCCCCATTAGCCATCTTCTCGCTACCCCCCTAAATACTTTTATAGCAATACTGAAACTTTTTGCATTATTTTGAGATCAAAGTGTCGAAACTCTGAAATGAGCCCCACTCCTCCTCCTAATAATGCCAGACCCTGAAAGTACTGGTATGACAACGTGGCAAAATAGCGTGACCGAATAAATAATGTAAACCATATGTTTTGCAGGGGCGTATGCGAGGACTATTGACCCCGGGACTCCCTCCGGGGCTGTCCTTCAATTTGACATCGAATTTTTAAAAACTTTTTTCCTTCGCCTTATTCCCATCATCTCGATCCTTCAGTTTGTCAGCTCATTCAAAATTTTACTGTTCTTCCTGCCCCCTGCTTTTAGCTTGTCGCCCGAGGTTGGACTGCCTCCTCTCATGGGCGCCCATAGAAATTTTTTAGGGAGAGGGCAAACTCAAAAAAAATCTAGAAGAGAGGATATTTGTAACAATTTCAATTTTCATTCAGCTTTGTGATGCACTTTTGTTTTCGTAACACATGCACTAAAATCTCTAGGGGCAGGACCGCGGCTCTCAGCTGGCGTCCCGGACTATCTAATTTTCGGCGCACTTTCTAAGTAAGTCAGACTCGTTTATAACGAGCACTTGTTTAAGAACCCGAATTAAACGAGGAAGACGGAAATGCTTGGCCGGGGTACAAGGTTAAATCTGAAACAAGCTTTTAAAGAGTAAAGCCCGGCCATATCGAGGAATATTTCCGTGATTTATAAAATTTCTATTGTGATTGATTGATTGCGTGATTATGGCAAAGCAAAGTAAATGCGGTCTGCCAAGGGAGGGGGGGGGTGCTTTGTTAGAAGGACTTACGAGGTTCTGACGCGTATTCGGCCCCACCATGGCACAGTGGTTATGCCACTGAAAATGGTAGATAGCTGAGGTGTGAAGGTCCCGGGTTCGGGTTCCATTGCGTGGCTGTCGATCTAACGGTTGTCGATCTAACGGTGTCGATCTAACGGTTCGTGGCTGTCGATCTAACGGGAGTTTTGGTAGGTTTTCTCCAGATGTAACGTGAATACACGTTAGAACCCCTTAGAAAGTCTTCCTACCAAGGCAACCCCCCCATCCTAGGCAGATGCCCCGCATACAGGTTTGCCTTAACACACATACAACAACTGACGCGTATTCACGTTACATCTGGAAGAAACCTACCAAAACTCCAGACTGTTACATCGACAGCCGCGGGATGGAACCCGAACCCAGGACCTTCACACTTCAGCCGTTTCAGTGACATTGATATAACCACTGTGCCATGGGGAGACAAAGAAAAGAAAATTATTGCCTTCTCCACTTCCCCATTTCAGGTAATCATTTCTTAGAAAAAAATTATTTTAACAATGGTAGTCAGTAAAAATGATGATGAAAACGAAGAATAAGCAACAAAGGGGGATCGCCTGACCATAGGCAGGTGGGACAGTCCGACGTTTGATAAACATTTAAAAAAACACAGCCCCCCCACCTATCTAGTGCTTTGATGGCGCCCTCTAAACATATGGTTCCCCGGGCAGCTGCCCGAGTTGCCGATACCTTAAGCCGGCATTGCTAGGGGGTGCAGGTGCCCTTCTTTGACCATTCTTATGAACGCTCATGCCTCCTCTACCCCCCACCCCTATACAAACCCCACACGACATCCACTGATTATTTGACTGTAGGTATCCATGAATGATTGGTTTTGAAGGAGTACTGAGCAATTGTTTCCTTTCTTTAAGCACAGCTCCGTTTTCCAAATTGTCCTCACTTACGAACTGTCCCTGTGACTTGCTGGCGACGTTACAAATTATGTCACAGACGAACTGTCTGTGACTTTCTAGCGATGACACGGTGACTTTTTGGCGACGTTACAAATTTTGTCACAGACATGCTCTCTGTGACTTTCTGGCGACGACACCGTGACTTTTTGGCGACTTTGCAAATTTTGTCAAAGACGAACTATCTGTGACTTTCTGGCGACGACACGGCGACGTTACAAATTTTGTCACAGACGAACTGTCTGTGACTTTTTGGTGACGTTTCAAATTTTGTCACAGACATGATATCTGTGACTTTTTGGTGACGACACCGTGACTTTTTGGTGACGTTGCAAATTTTGTCACAGACGAACTATCTGTGACTTTTTGGTGACGACACGGTGACTTTTTGGTGACGTTGCAAATTTTGTCACAGACGAACTGTCTGTGACTTTTTGGCGACGACACGGTGACTTTTTGGCGACGTTACAAATTTCGTCACAGACATGCTCTATGTGACTTTTTGGCGACGACACGGTGACTTTTTGGCGACGTTGCAAATTTTGTCACAGACGAACTATCTGTGACTTCCTGGCGACGACACGGCGACGTTACAAATTTTGTCACAGACAAACTGTCTGTGACTGTTTGGTGACGACACAGTGACTTTTTGGCGACGTCAGGGTGACTTTTTGGTGACGTTACAAATTTTGTCACAAACGGAAGTCACGTTGACGTTACAGTGAAGTCACAAGCAGATAGCTGCAGAGATGTCACTCTGTGACTTCTATTTGACGTCACATATAAGTCACGTGTGTGACTGCGACGTATGTGACTCGCAGGGACTTCACTGCGACCTCATTGTGACTTTCCGTGCTATTAGGGTTCTAATTAAGACTTTTTTTTGTTGTTGTTGTTCAAAGGCAAGATTTTGAGAAAGAACAGTGTGATGTTAAAAAATGGTAGTTCTTAATGATGAGTACACCAATGATCGTACCATATAGTGTAGAATTGACTAAATAATGTGAGTTATCAAGATGTTGTAAAATTTGTTACTTTCAAGGAGGACTATATTGTAGTTACACAGCAATAATCTTAAAAGAGTAGTGACAACTTATCATGTCACCCAATTTCGTTCCATTCCATGTAGTCTTTATTTTGTGATACTGGAACAAAAGTTCAGAATTTTAGAACAATTTTCACAAAATCTCAAAATGTAATCAAATAATTTTAAAAATTCAACGCCTATAAATTAAGATCGGACATTATCTCAAATTCTTCATTCACCCATTCTATAAATACTTTTGAAAATGATAGAGGATTACTAGCGTTCCTACTTATAATAGTATTTAACGAAGAACATTCCATGAGTTTTGCAAGTTTATCATAAAAATAAGTATCTAAATGTTCCAATATTTTGTCTGTCACTATGATAAAGTTATCAGATATAATACTCGAACAACATTCTCTACTAAAACAAATTTTATATTACAAGTTATATTTTTTAATTAAAATATATGGTTGTAAACTATTGAAGAACGAAGATGCATTTAAACGTTCTTAATGATGAGTACACCAATGATCATACCATATAGTGTAGAATTGACTAAATAATGTGAGTTATCAAGATATTGTAAAATTTGTTACTTTCAAGGAGGACTATATTGTAGTTACACAACAATAATCTTAAAAGAGTAGCTCAACTAGAATTACCTTCAATCTACATTTAAATATTTAGTGCTCAATTAACCTTTATTTTATTTTTTAAGTCCATTTCTATTGGTCAATATATTATTTATTTATTTATTTATTATTCTTTTAATTTTTTATCATATAAATAGCTAATCAACTTCAAAAAATGGCAGCTGATCACCTGTGGTGACAACTTAAATTTACAGGGGGGGAGTATGGAACTTATTAATAAAATATTATATATTTTACACTGTTCTTCTCTTCGGGGGCTCAGAGGTTCGGTTGAGTTTTTTGATCGAGGCCCCAGACCCAGAATTTTTTTGACCGAAAAATTACGTTCCTGAGGTGTACGGATACCTTAAGTTATAAAAAAAATGTTATGTATATAAAAAATAAATAATATTATGAATTTGAAATATAAGACAATTTTACTAAGTAAAATAAGAACAGTATAATGAAAATTACATTTCTTGACTATAGATATATTTTGTTAGGATATTGGAGGACTTTAGTACTCAGCTGTTCAAATTGTTTCATTACAAACACAAGTTTTGAAACATTCTGTACTCTTAATCTGTTACATAATTTTGAAATCTTGAAAAAATTCTCTTAATTTTGGGCTGTTGATGATTTAACATTAGTTAACAAATATATATTAATTTCATTTCACTTTCACTAGTTACATCCTACTGATACTAATTATATCTGTTCTTTCTTTTGTGAAGATATCCCTTTCACAATATTACTTAATTTTATTAAAAAAAAAAAAAAAAAAAAAAAAAAAAGTGCATCTTTTACTTTGCATTTAATTTTTTGCTCATTCGAGATTTATTTAAAATCTTAATTTGCTTTTTCAAAAATAAAGATATGGGAAAGTACTCTAGTTATACCAATTCAATGAAATATTTTTATTACGTTCTATGTTGGGGAGACTGGGATCAGTTGCAGCACTTTGCATGCTTTTATCAACATTCATACATAACTTAGCAAATTTAAGCTAGACATCACAGAACTTTTGCACAAACACAATTTTGGAATTACACTTGGCACACAGTAAAATTTTAATACATATACGAGAATGAATGTAATGTTCCAATTGTCTCAACCTGGAGCAACTATGACTGCTTCTTGGAGCAATTATAATATATATTAGGGATGCAAACGGATATTCGGCAAACATACTGCATCCCGTCAATATACCGGATAATTGGCAGTAGCCGGATATTACAAATATCCGGCAGTGCATCTGGCCTAATATTTATATACAGAGAAATAACATAAATAAATATAAAAAATGACTAAATTCTAAACACTGCAATAATAAATATTGCGAAAAAACAAAATTTTGTGAAAATATTTTGTTTTCAATAATTTTTAGAATGAATTTTTTATCGTGTATAGAAAAAGTGAAAAAAAATAAGTACTTCTTTTTTTAAGATTGGAGTAAATTATTACTGGAAGAAATTATTGTACAAAAACACCATTTTCCCATCTTTGTAAGAATTTGGTTACCTTTTCTCCCCACCATAAATTGACATGCTTATGAGAATAGTGTACTTGCTGTAGTACTGCTGGCTTGTGAGAAAATGACCCCCCCCCCATTTTGATAAAGTAAGGAAACTTGTTTGTTACATTGATTTTCTAACGGAGAATGGAGATGTCTTTTTCAAGAACTGATCTTTTAAGATATTTATCTAAATCTTGAGGGAGAACATCAGGGCCGTAACCAAGATGAAATGTTAGGTAGGGTAATTAAAAAACTATTTGCAAAAACTATTAGGCGTAGAATGTTGAAACTTTATATTTAGGATTGTTGTAACATCTATTTGTGCCACTCCCTTTCCGGTTCGATTCGACTGCATATTTTATCTACAGGGCGGCTCAAAAGATTCTAAATACATTACGCTCTATCGGCCGAAATTCATTACAGCGTATTTTAGTGGTATTGAGCTACTTCAAACGACTCAAATGTGATATATGCTGTTAAGAGTTACAAAATGAATTTCTCCATTAGAAAAAGTGTCTTTATCATTCATAGTTCTGCTACAGGAACACTCAAAAGATTTCCAATACATTACGGTCAATGGCAATTTTAGGGGCATTCATCCATTTCAAGCACAATACCGTCCTACCACGTAAGTTAGGTAATGGTCCGACCACGGTCACGTGTCTCCCTCAAGAACTACGCCAAAAGTCGCCAAGCTTGGCGACTTTTGGTGTACGTGTGTGCATGTTTAACTCTCAAATCTCAAAAACTATTATGAAATTTCATGTATAAGATTGTTGTAAGATCTAGTTGTGCGTCTCGATTTTTGGTCCAATCTAC
The DNA here is from genome assembly GCA_038373885.1 of Cheiracanthium punctorium. Lineage (NCBI taxonomy): Eukaryota > Metazoa > Arthropoda > Arachnida > Araneae > Cheiracanthiidae > Cheiracanthium > Cheiracanthium punctorium. The sequence continues at coordinate 17,163 of JAWZYV010014400.1, read as the reverse complement.
TGGAAAGTTTATTTACAGGACCACCGAAAAGAATTTCATCACTTTAATGTCTATGGACATCTTCAATATTATACAACTGTAGACATTCATTGTACTGTCCATGCCCAAAATCTCGCCGACTGTCGTCGACCTTGGCGAGTTTTGACGAAATATCGCCAAATTTGGCGATAGTCAGTCATTTGGTCCATGCCCAAAGTATCGCCATTTGTCATCGTTCTTGGCGATTTTTGGCGAAATTTCGCCAAATTTGGCGATAATCTGTCATTGTTTGGTCCATGCTTAAAATCTCGCCAAATGTCGTCGACATTGACGAGTTTCGCCGAAATATCGCCAAATTTGGCGCCAAAAATTATTTTGTATTTTGTATAACTCTAAAACTTTAACCCGTAGAATTTTGAACTTTTGTATTTAGAACTATTGTAATATCTAACTGTTTTCAATATATTACTTCCTTGTACGTAGTATAAGGAAGTAATGTGATCCCGAAAAATTTTGGGGGCCAAATTTCGACATAAAAACCGATTTTGACTACCTCTAAATTTAATTAAAAAAATTTTTTCGATGCATCTCATCGTAGGCTAGCATGCACGATCATATTAACGCGTCTGCAACTCATTTTGACCAGTGGCGAGTCTACTGTGGCCAGTTTTTCCATGCCGTCTGTACGTACGTACGTACGTATGTATGTAACTCGCATATCTCAAAAACTAATGGTCGTAGAATGTTGAGATTTGATATTTAGGATTGTTCTATGATCTAGTTGTGCACCTCCCCTTTTGGTGGCAATCGAATGGATAGTTTATGTACAGGACCGCCCAAAAGATTCGAAATACATTACGCTCTATGGACCGAAATTCATTAAACTCGCCTAACTCAAAAGCTATTAGGCGTAGAATGTCGAAACTTCATATTTTGGATAGTTGTAACATCTAGTTGTGCACCTCCCCTTTTGGTTCCATTCGACTGGATAGTTTATCTACAGGACTGCCCAAAACATTCGAAATACATTACACTCAATGGGCCGAAATTCATTAAACTCGCATATCTCAAAAACTGTTAGGCGTTGAATGTTGAAACTTTATATTTAGGATTGTTGTAACATCTAGTTGTGCACCTTCCCTTTCGGTTCCATTCGACTGAATAGTTTATCTACAGGACCGCCAAAAGATTCGAAATACATTACGCTCTATGGGCCGAAATTCATCAAAGCGATTTTAGAGGTATTGGGCTATTTCAAACGACTCAGAAGTGATATATGCTGTAAAGAGTTAGAAAATGAATTTCTCCAGTAAAAAAAGTGTCTTTTTCATTTATAGTTCTGCTACAGGAACACTCAAAAGATTTCCAATACATTACGGTCAATAGCAATTTTAGGGGCATTCATCCATTTCAAGCACAATACCGTCCTACCACATAAGTTAGGTAATGGTCCGACCACGGTCACGTGCCTCCCTCAAGAACTATGCCAAAAGTCGCCAAGCTTGGCGACTTTTGGTGTATGTGTGTGCATATTTAACTCTCAAATCTCAAAAACTATTATGAAATTTCATATATAAGAATGTTGTAACATCTAGTTGTGCATCTCGATTTTTGGTTCCTATCTACTGGAGAGTTTATTTACAGGACCACCGAAAAGAATTTCAGTACCTTAATGTCTATGGACATCTTCAATATAATACAGTCATTGTTTGGTACATGCCCAAAATCTCGCCGTCTGTCCTCGACATTGGCGAGTTTTGGCGAAATATCGCCAAATTTGGCGATAGTCAGTCATTTGGTCCATGCCCAAAGTATCGCCATTTGTTATCGTTCTTGGCGAGTTTTGGCGGAATATCGCCAAATTTGGCGATAATCTGTCATTGTTTGGTTCATGCTTAAAATCTCGCCAAATGTCTTCGACATTGACGAGTTTCGCCGAAATATCGCAAAATTTGGCGCCAAAAATTATTTCCTATTTTGTATAACTCTAAAACTTTAACCCGTAGATTTTTTAACTTTGTATTTAGAACTATTGTAATATCTAACTGTTTTCAATATCTTTTTTGACAGCAATCGACTGAGAATTTATTTACAGGGTGAGCCAAATGACTTTAAATACATTGAGGTGTATGGATGCATTCAATTCATTGAAAGTCTGTGGTCAATGACTACTTTGGCTATCCCCAAAATCTCGCTGACTATCTCAAGTTTGTCGGCTTTTGGTGAAATATCGCCAAATAAAGTGTCAGAAGGAAATCTTTCAAATTGAACTCAGCTTGGCGATATCGAAATATTTGGCTAGAAATCGCTAAACCTTACTATTATTGATATTTTATCTCTTTCAAACAAATAAATTTAGAGGAAGTGCATCGAAAATATTTTTGATCTAATGGACGTGCAAGGAAGTCATGTGTTGGACACATCAGATTTTTTTTTGACAGCAATCGACTGGGAATTTATTTACAGGGTGAGCCAAATGACTTTAAATACATTGAGGTGTATGGATGCATTCAATTCATTGAAAGTCTGTGGTCAATGACTACTTTGACTGTCCCCAAAATCTCGCAAACTATCTCAACTTTGTCGGCTTTTGGCGACATTTCGCCAAATAAAGTGTCCGAAGGATATCTTTTAAACTGAACTCAGCTTGGCGATATCGAAATATATGGCTAGAAATCGCTAAACCTTACTATTACTGATATTTTATATCTTTCAAACAAATAAGTTTAGAGGAAGTGCGTTGAAAATATTTTTGATTTAATAGACGTGCAAGGAAGTCATGTGTTGGACACATCAGATTTTTTTTTTCATTGAAATTGTATAAAAAATATTCGAATGAAAATTTACTGAAAAAAATGCATTTTATTTATTTTTCATTCTAAATATGTATGATGAAGCAAAATATAAATATTATACAGAGAGATCAATTTACAAGAGTACCCGTTGGTTTTTCCTATTACTCTTATATCTGACGAATGTGGCAACTATTCCAACACTAAAGTATAATTGTTTGAACCTTGTTTAAGTGTGGGAGACGATTTCGAGCACTGTTGGAGTATTACAACTTTATGTGTGAGGTAAAACAGAAACGGAGACACACGTTACTTAATCCTGTGATCAATTTTGTTTTTGAAAAACAACTGAATTCCATTTTTTTTACATTATCAGTCCTCACAGCGAATGTTGAAAATGTTCGTCGCCATTTTGAATGCAAACATGAGCACGTTGAAATTTTTAAGTTTTTACTCCCACTCGAAACCCTGCGCGGCAGTTTTGTGTTCTCGGAAAAATCCAAGATGCTGTGCTCCACGTAACCAAGAGCAGCAAACTAATTAACTGTAAGCAATTGGGATCAGAAATTCACTAAAAACAATGGTTATTTTTAATGATGTAAAATTTTACGATTGTTAAAAACCATTCGTTTCTAAACAATAGTATTTATCGATAAATTTACAATTTTTTTTTTTTTAGTCGTTAGGGGGCTGAAAGCCTGTTAGGTAGGGCTCAGCCCCCATAGCCCCCCCTCTGGTTACGGCCCTGGAGAACATCCATGACATGTTATTTGTATGACTTTAATCGCAGTAAAACTGGTACTAAATTCATGGAAACAATCCCAAAAGTATTTCTGATTTTTGAATTAAATTATTTAGAACTAATGAAAAAAATTAAAGAAAAAGTAATAGCCCAATGAGCTAGTGAAAATAAAACGAAAAAGAAGAAAACATACTGCTGCCGGCTGAAAGTTTGGCTGGATATTCGGTATCAGGCATCCGGATATAGTGCAGCTTTCTAATGGTGAAAAAGTTTTAGAATCAGTTCTGTAGTTAGAGATACCCTTAGAGCGTAATGCATTAGAGTTATTTTGAATGTTCCTGTAAAAGAACTATTTATGCTATATGCATGAATTTTAGTTTATAATACTCAGAAATAGAGTAGCTTTCTATCAGTGAAAAAAGTTTTTGAAATCGGTTCAGTGCACATAGAGCGTTAACGTAATTCATAAGTACTCTTCTTCTTTTTTTTTTTTTTTTTTTTTTCACAGTAAAGATAATTAAAAACAAATTTTTTAGGATTTCAATGATTTTACCGCCATCGCACAGTTGCTAAAGTAAGAACTGGCGCGTAACATATTGTTTACTTTCTGTCACACGTCCTGTCACGTCCGCGTCGCTCTTCGATTTTTCCTGTCCCATTTTGTCCAAGACCTCGGTGACATTCCTGATCGTTCCCATTTACTTTTGAAACATTACGGTCAATAAAGTGACCGTCGAATTGGACGGGTTCCAGCTAGTATAAATTTACTACATAAATTACAACTATCTTCATAAAATAAGAATAAAAGTGTAAATGTATTAAATTAAAATTTTCGAACATTTTCCAGGAATAGTTAATTTTGTTATTAAATTTTATAATTTTACTATTAATTTAGATATGTTATTGAATTAAGACATTTTACTTTGCTACAATGATTCTATTCTACGAAAGTGCTGTCTTCGTTTTTTTTTTTTCTGAAAATGCGCTCGTTTCTCCGAAATGCCACATTCTTCCAGAAGCAGGAAATGGTTTCTTAATTCCCTCTTGATTATTACTGTTATTTTACATATTCCTGCGTTTTCGCTCGCTTTCACTTCAATTTAACCCGTCTTGATTGGAGAGGGGAAGAAAAAAGAATGTTATTTTCCACAGGAGAAAGTGCAGTTGTTTCCGGCCTTTCTAAAAGATGGGATTATTTCTCCAGTGGAACATTTCGCCACGATCGTAACTGTGTCTGCGATTGATTGGAGCACCCCACTTTGGGCGCGGATCGATTTCTCGGAATGCCCTGTCCCGCGTGATTTCGGGCTCATCATCCATTCTCGAATGAGTCAGTTTCAGAAACTCAGGCGTTCGACTGAAAATTTCTAGAAGGAACGGTGCCCTTGATAGATGATTTTCGTTCAGTCATCTGAATAGAAAATTACTTAATTATTAATTTCAATCATGTCGTTAAAGGAAAATAGGTCAATAGAGCAATTTTTCTTTAAATCTGTAGGACACCATTTAAAGGAAATTTCCTTCCCACAACATCCTAATGTCGGCCCTTGACACTGCACGCTCAGATTAATAAAATCTCCTCTGGAGCGATGGAATTTTCATTCACATACACTTTTATTTCCTCCCCACTCGTTCATGCACATGCCAACTTAGAGGCATTGTCATACTTCAGATTTAAATAATAGCAATTTAGCATTGAATCCAGGAACCTTTGGTTTGTTCCATTTTTTAACACTTTCCAAAGGTTGAAAAGTGCTTATGATTTCGGTTTGTCTGTCTGTCCGTCCGTCCGTGCTCTTACAACGTAAATATGCATCGATTTCGACGAAATTAATGTATTATAAAAAACACTCAAAATACTGGTGTTAAATGATAAAATAAATAAAGGGGAAAAAAATAAGTAGTAACATTTTATGTGTGTTTTTTTCACTAAGTTTTTATTTATTTTGAAATTTATGTATGTTATTCTCACCTACTGTACCATGTACCCTATTGAAAATGGTCTATGTAGCATTTATAGTATTTCTACAGAAGTACTCAAAATATTCCCAAAACATTCCGCACTGTGGGAAGTCATTCTTTTAAAGCATATCATCCTTATTATATAGTTATGCTGATCCCTGACTTCAAGATAAAACTCATTTCCGACATTACTGCGAAAAGATTACGAAATTAAGCACTAAAAAACCTAATAACATCTACACCGTTTGTACGATCCGCTTGAAATTTTTAATAAATATGTATAAAAATATAGAAAGCAATTGCGCTACTCAAAAAATCTGAAAATCCACTCGTTCCCTCAATTTTAAGGGATTTTTCGCTATTTTCAGCTTCATTTTATTTCCGACAGTAAAAAAGTTGATCATTTGCGTGATGAAATTAGCCATTGCAGCTGAGAATGACATCATATTGATGCCACAATTATTAGGATTTTTCCAGATTGGAGTGTTTTTTTTTTTCACTCCTTCGGGGTTGCGAAGGGATATTTAGGAGTGGACTCTCTCCATATCTGCTTGCTTAAAATTTTGGTAGCCAAACTAAGTTATATAATGTAAACATTGGAAATTTGGTAATTTGTTTGAGTATAATCGTAATTATAAATTAACACTTTTTCAAAATTGCCTTCTCTTCAATGGCTACACCAGCAGTTACCGAATGAGGTGTTGCGCCATCTACATCCGGCAACGGCGTTATCCCACTTTCTGAGGGAAGTGTCCCCTCCTAAAGATTTAACTTCGTGCTCGGGACGTTCCCAGCGAAATGAAATCGTTCGAATATGAAAACTTTCCGCACGTTCCCAGAAGAGCATGAAATTCGATTTGGTTCTATATTAAAAATTGATTATGATGCTACTAGCTGTGTGCCCGTTGTTTGCACGCTAGGAAACGAATATTTTCCTCACATGTGTAATTCGAATTAATTTCAGTGATGTGGAATCTAAAAAAAGCAAAATTATTTGACTCTTGGCGTAAAGTTTGCGTCATGTGTACTAACTTGAGATCATTGCACTATAATGACCAAAAAAAAAAAAAAAAAACTATGCCAAAAAAGTGAAAAGTTTGACCGTTTGCAGTGAACTCCTCAATTTCAAAATGTCTTTTCCACATCATACTGTTTTTTAGGTTCACGTTTTAGCGTTAAATACCTCAGACACTATATGAAATGGACATTTTTACTTCCTTGTACGGAGTATAAGGAAGTAATGTGATCCCGAAAATTTTCGGGGCCAAATTTCGACGAAAAAACCGATTTTGACTATCTCTAAACCACATCAAACTTGCTTCAACTATTGATTCAACCTTTCAAAACCATTAAAAGAGGTTTCCAAATGGAATAAAATGTTCCTCACTCTATTTTCAGCGGACTTATATAAAATGTGAATATTTTTATGAAAATTTAAAATCACAGAATGCAAAACAATGTGAAATAACGGAATTTTGAAGTAAAATAAACGTAAGTGCACTACATATTTTCTATATCATACATATATATATATATATATATATATATATATATATATATATATATATATATATATATATATATATATAACTAACAAGTAAAACACAAAACATACTACAAATAAGACATATCTCGCATAAAAATTTAACAGCTATTAGCAAGAATTAGAAACCAGATTTTGAAGCCAAATAAAGTGCAAGAATTATTGTGATAATATAATGGAACGGAAATTATAACCACTGTCACCATCTGAAAAAACACTCAAAATACTGGTGTTAAACGATAAAGTAATTAAAAAACTTTGTAAAAAACACACATAAGAAGTAAAAGGAAAAAGGATACGCGTTTCGTTCAAAAATTGTTTTGAACTTCTTCAGTCCAAGCTCTTCGACGTAAAGAACACAGGGAACTGAAAAGAGAAAAAAAACAAGCAAGATGTTGCCACAAGGGGCAAAGAAAAGTCGAACAAAACCACGGAGAGGGGAGAAAAAAATTAAAAAGGGGGATAGAAAGGAAAGGAAAGAAGCACAAAAAATACAGAAATAAAAAAGGAATAAAGAAAAAATAAAAAAAAGGGAACACACAAGTACAAACACACACACAAAAAAAGAGAAAACAAAACAAAAAACAAATAGCACACGATTTTTTTTTTTTTTTTTTTTTTTTTTTTTTTTTTTTTTTTTAACCACGAACAGGACAGCACAATAAATATATATATATATATATATATATATATTTCTTTTATTTTTTTTTTTTTTTTAATAAAAACGAAAAAGAAAGACAGTAACACACGTACATACACATTAAAGAAACAGGGGGGGAAAGGGGGGGTAGACGAAGAAAGTGAAAAGAACCTTACAACAGCAACTTCCAAGCAGAATGAACGAAAGGAACGGAAGAACCATCGTTCACAAGACGATCTAAGTGCTGGGTGATGGAAAAACCTTCCAAAAAATCCAGATGGGACAAAGACTGAGGAGTGCACAAAATCTTAGCCTTAGAAAACTGAAATCGATGATTGGAATTCCAACAATGTGAGGCAATAGAAGATTTGGAAAGTTCGTGCTTAGAGACATATCTCTCATGCTCTTTGAGCCTAAATTTGAGAGCTCTTCTGGTCTGACCAATATAGCCCAAATCACAAGATTCACAAGGAATATAATAAACACCCCAACGGTTCTCAGTAGGAATAGGATCTTTAAGGGAAGAAAGTTTAAGTTTATTAACAGGTTTAAAAATGACTTTGAAACCGAAATTTTTGAGAAGTTTAGAAATTTTGTAGCATAAAGGTGAAAAGAAAGGTAGTACAATTAATTCGTTGTGAAAATTAATAGTATTAGTAGAAGTATTAGGCTTATTAAATTTAGAAACAGCTTTATCAATAATAGAGGGGCTAAAACCACGAGAAACAGCTAAGGATTTTAAGTAACTAATTTCATTATTAAGAGAAGAAGAATCAGAGCAAATTTTGATAGCACGAAACATAACTTTCCAAATCTTCTATTGCCTCACATTGTTGGAATTCCAATCATCGATTTCAGTTTTCTAAGGCTAAGATTTTGTGCACTCCTCAGTCTTTGTCCCATCTGGATTTTTTGGAAGGTTTTTCCATCACCCAGCACTTAGATCGTCTTGTGAACGATGGTTCTTCCGTTCCTTTCGTTCATTCTGCTTGGAAGTTGCTGTTGTAAGGTTCTTTTCACTTTCTTCGTCTACCCCCCTTTCCCCCCCTGTTTCTTTAATGTGTATGTACGTGTGTTACTGTCTTTCTTTTTCGTTTTTATTAAAAAAAAAAAAATTAAAAGAAATATATATATATATATATATATATATATATATATATATATATTTATTGTGCTGTCCTGTTCGTGGTTAAAAAAAAAAAAAAAAAAAAAAAAATCGTGTGCTATTTGTTTTTTGTTTTGTTTTCTCTTTTTTTTTGTGTGTGTGTTTGTACTTGTGTGTTCCCTTTTTTTTATTTTTTCTTTATTCCTTTTTTATTTCTGTATTTTTTGTGCTTCTTTCCTTTCCTTTCTATCCCCCTTTTTAATTTTTTTCTCCCCTCTCCGTGGTTTTGTTCGACTTTTCTTTGCCCCTTGTGGCAACATCTTGCTTGTTTTTTTCTCTTTTCAGTTCCCTGTGTTCTTTACGTCGAAGAGCTTGGACTGAAGAAGTTCAAAACAATTTTTGAACGAAACGCGTATCCTTTTTCCTTTTACTTCTTATGTGTGTTTTTTACAAAGTTTTTTAATTACTTCACTGTCACCATCGTCAGGGGCCACAAACAGTGGATTATAATTTACAGCAAACCAAATAGTAGGGTTTCGGTTGTATGGCATATCAGAAGAGATATTAACTCCACACATCTGGGCCCTACCCTACTATATAAAGGAAAAAAGAAATCAAAAAGATAACAAAAATTAGAAATAGGAATTATAATTTTACATACCAGACCTTGAGCACATGGAAATTTCATTTTAACAATTGATATGTGTTGCCAATGCTAAGAATTGTAAAAAGTGAAAAATGGTGTTGCCACTAAATAAAAGTGTAAAAGTGGAAAGAAGAAAGCATAGGAGTTGCCAAATACTAAAAGGTAATATTATTAAATTTTAAGAATATCCAGGTATATTAATATAATAAATATATATTGAATAATAATAAATTAAAATGATTGAATAAAATAAATAGTATAGCAAAATTAAATATAACATATTGTTTAAAAAATATAATGATTATTATTATTGACAAAGTATGTATAATAAGTTATTGTATGACAGAAGATTAATCTAGTAAATAAGAAAAAAATAATGTTTAGGACAGAATAATCACAATATAGGAACCCCGTTTTTTTTTTTTTTTTTTTTTTTTTTTTTTTCCCAATTCCTCCAGATATATATATGCATGCATATACGCATCCAAATTGTTTTTAAACATATTACTTTTTTTTTTTTTAAATGAGAAAAACTTCCTCCGCCCGTCCCAACCATCCAATTACAACCTTAAAACCAAAACCCCACCCAACCTCCAGTAAATTAACAAAGACATTAGACACATCATTATCAAGAATTGTATATAATAGATTTTAGGAACTTAGTGGGATAGTTGTATTGTCTAGCTGACAGAAATAGAGATTTAAAATTGGAGACTTTAAAATCATCAGAACATAGAAACTTGATTCTACAGCAGTGATTATGGATGATATTGCGAAATACAGATTTATGTAAGCAGGAGGAAAAATGAGTAAAGCTATTTACTTTAAAGCTAAAATCTTTACGCTTATCATATATATTGAAACTAAGGCTATTTCTAGGAGTGATGGAGATACTTAGATCTAGAAAACTAACAGAATTGTTAAGCATATCATTTTTAATTAATTCCAGAGCAGATGGATATTTTATGGGGAAGATAATGTTATTATTATTAGTAGTGTTTACAAGTAAGATATCATCTATATATCGTTTAAGAATGATGTGTGTATTAGTATATTCTTTTTCATAGTAATATAAGTAAAGATCTGCAAGGTAACTAGATGCTGAACCACCTTGTGGTATACCATGATTTTGTAGATATATTTTATTGTTATGTAGAATAAAATTATTATAGATAATAAATTTAGATAGACAACTGAAATAAGTTACATCAACATGGGAAGGGAGCTGAATATTGTTAACACAAGTTTCAAATAATTCATTAATTACATTGTAAAGGTCGTCAAGAGGAATATTGTTGAATAGATCTTTAAAATCATAGGTATATAAAGAGGTAATATTACTAATAGTACATATTGTATTGCGTAGATCATAACTATTTCTTATAGAGATAGAGTAATCATTACGTTTTATATAATACTCATGCATAACAGACAGTATCTTTAATAGAAGTTTACTTGCTACATTGCTATATGCATTACAGCCTATTGTAACAGTTCGAAAGGCGATTTATGAAATTTAGGGATTAGTACATATATATATATATATATATATGAATGAATGAACTCTTTTTCGATTCAACACAGTGAGAAAGTAAACGTTTATAAAACTAAAGTAAAATTATGTCCTACCTCTCGACATTTGTTTTTTGCAATCCTTGCAGAGAGCGTATTTAGTGTTGGGCACCAATTCAAAATAATTTAGAAGAATAGGCGATTGTCCTGTTAAACTGTCATCTAACGATTCTTCGTCCATAATTTCGACCATACTTGGTGATACGACATCCATTTAGCGATGGAAAGGACGCCTCTCATCTCATTACCAAAATAAAGAATCTAGAATGGTGTTGCACCTGCGTGGTTTTTTCTGAAAAACGAAGTGAAAATTGAGCTAAGTAGAATCTAGCGAATCGGGAGGAATGAGGAGAATTGAGGAGATAACAAATTATTGTCTTCTATGAGTATTTTTTAGCGTAAAAGGATTTAAATCAGCCGATAAGAAATTTAATCAATAAAGGAGTGTTAGTTTTAATAAATAAATTTAAGCGTGTACCGCCGTTATTAAGCATTAGGTGAGAAAAAATGCCAAAAATCGCATGAAACATAAAAAAAAAAAAAAAAAAAATCTATGCCGAATTTTGAAAAAATCGCTTCGAGGCGCACAACTTCATGTTTAGAACATCCCGTGTACCAAATTTTGGTGTTTCTACGTGTAACCGTTTTTCCGTAACGCCGCCGACACACACACAGAAACATCTTTTATAATAAGTAGAGAAGAGAAGAGATTTATTTTAGGTGGGCGAAGATTAAATACATTGAGTGCAGACATTCTTTTGTCAAATGTTTTTATTTTTTTTATTAGTAACCGTTGTAATTTTCTCCACAATAGGCTTTGACTTCTAGTGTTTTAGTGATATTGTACTGTTTGAAATGAAACGAAATTGGATGTTATTAAGGATTACAAAATGAAACTTTCCATCGAAAATAATGCCTGTATCGTTAATAGTTCTTCTAGAGGAGCATTCAAAATAATCCCAATACAATACGGTCAATGGCAGTTTAGAGACAGGCATCCAACAAGTTTGTTAGGTGTTTATGATTTGGGTTTGTTTGTCCGTTCTGTTGTCCTCCCGTCCAGTGTTCTGACTGTCGTAAAATGTACACCGATTTGTGCGAATTTTATGTTTTTCTATGTACAGAACCATGTACCCTATTGAAAACGGTATAAGTAGCATTTATAGTTCTTTTACAGGAGAGAAAAAGAAATCCAATAGATTGCACTCTATGGGGAGTCATTCTTGAAAACGTGTTTTAGAGATATTCGGTTTTTTGAAAAAAAAAAAAAAATGGCATGCATGTTTAGGGATGTAACGGTTATCCCCAAAGTATCCGGTGTCCGTCCTATCCGGCTGATTTTTCAATATCCAAAATACCGTCTAATATCCGAATCATAACTACGGGATATCCGACTTCTCTGCCGGATATCCGGTTATATACTACTAAAGTTTTATCTATAATATGCATGTTCTATCTATAATATGCATATGTATATAATTTTAGGCCGGATGTAATGCCGGATATTTGTAATATCCGGCTACTGCCAATTATCCGGCATATTGGCCGGATAGGCCGGATGCAGTATGTTTGCCGGATATCCGTTGCATCCCTAAAAATAATGTACAATTGTAGGTATATTAATGAATGTGTCATGTTTAAAATTTATTTGCTTTAGCCAGTAGTGTACACCTAAAAAGAATATTTTAACTGTTTACATTTTAAGTAAAATTTTTTATGTACATATATGTAAAGATATTTAGTTTTTGTAAATTGTAAGTCAATTATTAAAAAATACTTTAATGATGTGTGAAACGTGCTTTCAGTTTATTGTTCTGATGTTATAATATAAAAAAATAAAAAACAAATTTAATAACTAAATACGTGTTTAGTGCCGGATATCCGATAGCATGTCCGGTCGGATATCCTTATCCGGTTACCAAAGGATCTCCGGGTATCCGATATACGGTATCCGGCAAATCAATATCCGTAACATCCGTATACATATTATTAAGGTTCTCAAAATAATGCTGTCCATTGAAATTTGAAAATAGTGTCTGTATTATTAATAGTTCTACTGGAACACTCAAAAGAATTCCAATATATGACACTATGTGGCATTTAAGAGACACTAATACATTTCTAGCATGATATAATGAGTATGAAATTCTAATACTCTTCAGTTAAACGATGGAAATTTTTTTAAAGGTCTTTTACAGAGTCTCATAAAGTTGCATCTATAGTGATAATCCAAAATTATTTCATTTCCGAATCTCGCAAGATTTAAGAAAAATACATCTCAAAATTTGGCGCGCAAAACATTGTGTTGGAAAGTGTTTTATAATCGATGAGTTTGGCATGATTTATCTCTCTCGTTTTTCTTCTTTTTGCATGTGTTTTTTAAAAAGGAAGCTATTTTCTTCGTGGGAAGAACGGGCCATATTTTATATTTTCATTCTAGTTTAAGCGGCTATTATTACTATACTCAAACGCTATTAGAATTATGAAAAAATCCTAATATTTGTTGAATGAAAAAAAAAAATAGTTATATTGATAGGTGATGTTATTCACAGGGTGTCTACCGCTCCGGAAAATCCGGAAAGTCTGGAAAAAGCCGGGAAATTGGAAAATGGGTCCGGAAAGTCTGGAAAAAACCGGGAAATTGGATAATGGGTCTGGAAAATTCACCAAAAGAATCAATTTTTTTTTTCGTGCCCCTTTTTTTTTACCCTTTCTCTCTAATTGTCAGACTCGAAACCGAAAGCAAGTGCAACGCATTTTTGGGACCGCGAAAGCATCAAGCAAGCGATGTGTTTGTAATAAGGAGGGGAAAATGGGGACTCATCAATCTTGGCGGGAGGGTAAAAGACAAAATAGCTTACTTTGTAACTTATGGTTTAGGACCGAGAACCTTATTTCCAAGGTTATTTCCAAGAACAGTTAGTTAATTCTATCAGAAAGTGCGACTACTTCTGTTTCTCAATGGATGAAAGCTTAATCCTGTATACTTCAGTTAAAATTGATTTCAAAAAGTTTGGCAAAAATATGCCAATATAAAGACAAGGGAGGGGGCATTGTGCATTTCCCAAAGTAAAGGATGCAGTGATCAGGAATTTTTTTCCTAGGACCTCCCAAAAGTCAGGAAAAAGTCCGGAAATTGACTTTCAAGAAATTTGCGTAGACACCCTGATTCATCACGATACCTTTCGTAGGATATGAGAGGAGGTGGTCAGATGGGGGACGTGAGCGTAAGGAGGAACTGCGTTATCAACACGCGCTGCGTGCTTTTCATGACAACCTTATCTCTACAAAAATATCCTATATTCTTTTTTAGGTCTAGGCCCGGCGCACCGTCGAAGATCGCTGATTTTACACCACTGCGTACAATTGCTTCAAAACTTAAAAAAAAAAAAAATGTACCTAAACTTTCAGTTGCTTATTTTTTTTTGGGAGGGGGGGGGGATACTTCGTAATGCTAGTAACTTGTAAAGATTCAATTTTTTTTTTTTAAAATTTTTTGAAGTCAATGCGCGTAATTTGATTTCTCTAAAAATTGTTTAAACAGTGCATTATACCTCAAAAGAACATTATAGGTTTGGAACTGCGCGCGCATGAGAAGGTTGGATGGGAGAAAAAAAAAATGCTTTTAAGCAAATAATGTATCTCGTTTTATTGATAACGAAATGTATTGTGTGAATGTGCAGATAAACAACATAAACCTACTCGATTTTGGGTGGTGATCAGAGTGGAAGGAAAAGGGGGTGGTGGGGGGTGTGCGGGGGTGGGTGAGTGGGCGGATAAATATCTATTGGTTTCAGTTTTTGCAGCAAGAAATATCATGTTGGAAAAGTCGTACCGACCGCGCGCGTTGCGCGCGTGCAGCATACTCTGGAGCCCCACCAGTGGCCGAGCGCAATAGCGCTCTGAACTGGGATGGAGACGGAAGGGGCTCTGCTGATATTTACCGTTCGTAGTGTTTAAGTAAAGTGGTTTTTCCTCCTTCGATACTTAGCGTAGTAGATACGGGATCTAGGCTCTCACCGCCTCAGAAAGACCCCTGTAGAAGTCGAGATGAGTTTGAGCTCATTTTTTAAAGCTCGGAGGACTTAAAATTCCGAGCCCGTGCGCCAGCGACGTATGATATTGAGAGAGAGCCGGAGTCGTCGAGCGCGGGGCGGGGCCCATAGCCCAAGAGCGCAGCTTAATAGATAAATAAAATGGCACCATCTGATAGACTATCATAGAAGCGATGAGATGCGCGGTTGAGATGAGCGCCGCGCTTAAGGGACAAATATTAATCGAGGCCCGCCCGAGTCTCGCGCACTCTCTCCTCTATGCTGATGCGAGCGTACACCCCCACCTCTCGGCCGTGAGCCCACGCGCAGCTAATTGGCCGTAATCGCACAATATTCATACTGATGATTAGTTTTCATAAAAACTTCTAGTTTTTCTTTCTAGCCTTAAAATATCTCATTTTAGCTCCAATTCTATACATATATGTGTGTGTCTGTACGCAAACACCCATTTTCCATTATACACTTTTTTCAATAAATAATTCTCACTGCCGCGGCGCGCCGGCGGGTTACTGAGGTCGTTACGCCGGCCGCCGCGAATTTCCGTTACGGCGCAGACCTCCAGGCGCAACCCTTTCCCAATGCCTGAAAAACGGGCAGCCCTGATGCCATACGCTCAGCCACTTAACTACCAGGCAACATGGTGGAAACGATCGAAACGTTCATCGCGTGCCACAGATCTAGAGACCTTTTTTTTGACTTTTTCAGACAGCTGGCTGTGCCATCGAAGCGTTCATCGCGTGCCAAGTCTCTAGATCTGTGGCACGCGATGAAACGTTTTTCGATTCGTCCCGTCCATCTTGCTGGTAGGTTAAGTCCGAGCGTTGGCAACGACTGACCTTTTTTTCAGCATCTTGGCAATCTACATCCAGCTGTTCTCGCCTCCTCTCCATTTTTCAGCAGATGTTCAGTTGCTGTTAAAAATAATCGTGACAATTTTTTTTACGAGGAAATGAGACGCGCTTAAAAAATTAAAGGATATCTCGTGGGAGCTATGTCAACCAAGCAACTATTTGTTTATAGAGAACTCAAAATCTATTCTGTCGTGTCACTGGCAACAGTGCAAAACGTCAGCGTTTGGTTTGTTTCCAGGCGCGGGAAACACTGCGCGTGTTAGGTTTGTGTAATAGTAATAGGCGACGTGTCGGGGCGAAAATGTTCCCAGCGATTCAGAATTAACTCGCGTTCTGACATATTCTTCACCCTCCGAATCCTGTAATACAGTCTAACCTCGTTAGCGCATC
Source organism: Cheiracanthium punctorium (assembly GCA_038373885.1). Taxonomy (NCBI): domain Eukaryota; kingdom Metazoa; phylum Arthropoda; class Arachnida; order Araneae; family Cheiracanthiidae; genus Cheiracanthium; species Cheiracanthium punctorium. The sequence continues at coordinate 886 of JAWZYV010014400.1, read as the reverse complement.
GCTCTCAGGACCACTTAAAAATGACTTACTAAACGGAGTTTTTAGATTTAAATCCAAAACGAAATTCTAAAATGTTTATGTAATAAATTTAATTATCCCTTTAATTAATTTACGAGGTGACTTTATATAAAGTTAGTAGGAATAAGAATTTAAATTATTAAAATGGATGAGAAATTAAGGAGGAAATTTATAACTAAAGGAGTACTTAAAAAAGAACCCCAAATTGGGAAAAATAAAAATCTGTTATTTTTAAAAATGCCCTCGCACGGGGAAGGGCCCCAAAACGGGAAAAAAGATGTTCTGCTGAATTCCTAAAATGGTTTTTTTAAACCAAAAATCTTTGTAAGGAAAATTTTTGAGAGTCGTGCCCCAATAAAAAAAAAGTGCTTTTTTTAGATAACCTGACAATAAGGAAATGGGGGCAGGTTTGTACATTGCCCCTTTTTAAAGGGGACGTCTTAAGCAAAAGGGGGTTGAAAAAATGCGGGGCGCAATGAGGGAAAATACAAATATCAAAAAAGACTTTTTGAAAAATCGAGATTTTTCGATGATGATGTAATATGCGGGGTGGTCTTATCCCGGTGGCTTACTAACTTACATACACCTGTATTGAGGGGCTCCCATATGAAATTTTTTGGCAGCATGCGCCCCATGGTTTCCCGGTTTTTAGCACACACTTTTCTATTCCCCACAGACCCATGCTCTGTTTTTTTCATTTTTTACTGACTTCAATAAAGGAGGAGGGACTTGTTCAAAGCATATATATATATTTATATATATATATACACATATATACTTTGGGGCCAAACCCCAGACTCGCCATTTCTCGCATTTGTATGGGCATGAGGCTTCGGGCCCCTAAAAAAAACTTCGTAAAAAAAAGACA